>JASCZW010014756.1:0-22176 GCA_034211315.2 Aedes japonicus
CTTCGTGGTTTGGGCCAAAACTAGCCAAAATGTTGGGTTTTTCCCGAAATACCGTGTGGCGTGTTTTGAAAAAGTACAGAGAAATTTTGTCGACGGATCGCAAGCCTAAAAGCAAGTGTCGGGCGGGTACTGTGTCAACCGTCAACTGCGGAACAAAGTCATCAAGAACATTAAGGCAAACCCCAACATCTCAGACCGCGATTTGGCCAAAAAGTTTTGCGCCGGTCGCTGTACCATGGCCACAATGTGGCCAGAATCCGTGCCAGAAAACTGTATGAACAGGTGTTGACAAAATTCAATGGCTGTCTCCTCATGGATGATGAAACCTATGTACATACTTAGAAAATTTTACAGTATTCGGTAATTTTTTACCGAACTTTCAACAGCTGAACATTTCGGTAATCCGATTTAACGGATTTCGGTAAAATTTGACAAGTTCCGGTAATTTTTTTACCGGAATACTGTAAAATTTCACTGAATTCCGGTAAATCGGATTACCGAACGTTCAGCTGTTGAAAGTTCGGTGAAAAATTACCGAATACTGTAAAATTTTCTAAGTGTGTAAAGGCCGATTTCAAACAGCTACCGGGACAAAAAAAATGCTTGACTACGGCTTGGGGAGATGTTCCTGACAAATATAAGTTTGTGTTTGCAGATCCCTTGCGCTGAACTGGCCGGCTTGACGTGCCGCAAGGGCTCAGTAGGGATTCCAGGACCCGAAGCTAAGAGTCAGTTCCATTGTGGTTATATCACATCAATTATTTTTGACGTAGACTACGTCTTACGGCAAGGGTACGGTCTCAATTGAAAATCTAAAATATTGCGACCGTCAGGAAAAACCGTACGTTTTGTACGCGAATAACTCAAATCATTCACGATAGATTTACATGATTTCTTCTTCAATCGGTCGGAAATTTTACCGCGTTCCAATTCAATTGTCAAACATTATTCTCAAACAATAGTAAACTATTGAAAATAACGCAAATATAAGGTGATGTTTTATAATGTCATTTTGCAGAGTAAATTTACCAAATTTCCTATCACAGATTTCAAATCGAAGCAAGGAACGGCTTGCATCATCTTCTTCTTCTTTGTGTTAGAGAGAGACTTTAACCAATCATGTCATTCGTCTCTCCATGTACGTCTCGCAGGCTGCTGAGAACGGCATAAGCGCACACATAGGAAAATTTTGCCTCAGTCGTTTGGCAGCATTGAAGCTGTGCGGAGCTGGTCGCTGGTAGCTGGTCGCAGCTACTTCATCGTCCGGCAGCGGAGCTGGTCGCAGAGGCAGCTGGTGGTCGCGTAGCAGCTGATGGCAATATGTACCAAGGCTCTCCTAAACAGCGATCGTCGCGATGAGGTAAAATGGTGGATTATGGGGGCGCACAATCACGTCGGTTTGTGCAAGCCGCCATCTTACCTCTAACGCTGCTGTTTGGGGGAAAGCGTCTTTGGGGCGAGCAGCAGTAGGTGGAAATAATCTGTCCTTTTGAGGACAATAAATTAAAATAAAAGAGTTGTTTATTAAAGAACTAATCTTAAATTTAGTTCGGTGCTCGATGGAGGGCGAGCCGTCGTTAAAAATTTTACCCAGCTGGTTGGCGCAATCCATAAATTGATAATCTGTCCTTTTGAGGACAACTAATTTAATTGAAAGAGTTGTTTATACAAGAACTAAACTTTTATTTCGTTTGGTTTGTGTGCCTAATATCATGGTGCCGATTCGTTCACTGCAACTGCAAAAACGCCTCCATGGAGGGCGAGCCGTCGGAAAAATTTTACCCAGCTGGTTGGAGCAATCCATAAACTGATAACCTGTCCTTATGAGGACAACCAATCCAGTTCAGAGAGTTGTATTTATAAGAATTAAATTAATATTTCGTCGGGTTTGTGCGCCATTTAATCTAGTGCCAATTTGTTCGTTGCCAACAACTAGTTGGGACGCTGGAGAAGGTCCTTTAACTCGAGGTAGGAAATTGATATTTATTAAATTTAAATCAATTTGACAAAGTGCATGTCATCATAGCAATTGGATATCTCTCTATGTTATCGCTCTCTGTTTTAATAAATTTCAACATAGTTTTAATTGTATTCTGGTGATGACATGCGCCGCGTGCTTTTACATCATACGAACCTACACATGATATCGATACAAATAATGCGCTGAAAATATTTTAATGCGTGATTATTTTCTCAGGTCTTTATCTTATATTTACCTATAAGAATTTAATATATATGTTTCGTCCAGGGTGAGACCAGGCCCTACGTTGTGATTCTTTACTTTTACTTAGAGACGATGATATCAAGCGAAAACAACGGACTACTTTGACGATGATAATTTATTACCACCGAGAGGCAGCGTGCCAGCTCGGTGGGTACAGGATAGTACGTAAACACAACTAAAACACCACTAAACTATAAACATCAATGTGTCCCTTTTATAGGGGACACGAAGTACGGATAATTAGTGCCGTGCGCACCGCATCATACAATAGTACATAGATGCGGCGCGCCGACGGTGTTGCTCCACGCTGCCCACTCGGGCCACAATAATAGCGTCAGGCTGTTTGCCTGCTAGCTGCTACCGAATGGGTGGGAAACAATACACGCTCCCGGGGGACGCGTGTTTGTCGCTATTCACACAACAGCAAGCCGTCGTGTGCTGTTTGAGATCGAACAATATATTACCCAACCTTTTCTCCCATACCCATGGCCAGATTTTCCAGACTTTTTAGCATTTTGCCTGAAATCCTGACAAGCACTGTTTTTTTTCCAGATTTTGATAATAAAAACTGATTTTTCCTGATTTTCGTAATTTTTATCAATCCAAATTAATTTTAAGCGAAATAAATAAACTAATCAATGTAAGGGAGTTCTGCCAAAGCTTTTACTAGTTGGCTACTCTGGAATGAAATTGTCAAAAATCATCCAATAAAAAATCTATTCTGACCCGCTCTTCTACCAAAACGATACAAGACATCTTAAACTTTGCGGTTTACCTTTTTAGTTTTTAATATCACTCTCTCGCAAGTCTCAAACAGTTAGTTAAGTTGAGCTAAAAAAAGTTAAGTTAAAAAAATCAAAATACAACTCAGCGCCAACATTAGATTAGGGCGAATTTGCTTTTATAAACAATGGCTTTCGTAGTCTTCGTAGTCTTGAACAAAAGGTCACAAATGCAAATTAAGCACTCCTTAAGGAAGACGAGCATTGTGTCTATCCGCTGATATTTTCAATTTGAAGGAATTGTACAACTTCCGATAAATTAGCAGACAAAGTCTTTGTTTACATAAACAGATTCGCCCTAATCTAATGTTGGAGCTGAACTATACCATTTATGAAACTGAAAGAGATAAATTTATGTTATGTAAGCTTTTTGGTTTTAAATAAACGGTATTTTTATTAATATCAGTTTTTTACACATAAAATGACAATCCTGATTTTATCCTGATTTTTATTTCATATACTTCCTGACTTTGTAAAAATATACTTGGCAACGCTGCCCATGGCAAAGAAGTTGGGACGCTAGAGAACGTCCTTCAGTTCGAGGTAGGAAATTGGTATCTATTAAATCAAAATCAACTTGAAAAAGTGCATGTCATCATAGCGATCGAATATCTCTCTACGAATCGCTTTGGTCTCCCTGTCATAATAAATTTCAACATAGTATTAATTGTATTCTGGTAATGAACTGCGCAGCGTGCTTTTACTGCGTATAAACCTACTTATGATATCGATACAACTAATGCGCTGAACATGTTTTAACCAGAGGACTGAAGAGAGCGATAGTTCTTGAAGCCAGATACTTTTGGTGTGGCGCTAGTGACGATTTGAACATTTTAAGCTTGGTTCACAATGGTTTATATTTCTTTACAATATTTCTTCTACCAAACTACTAGTAACAGTAATTAAGGTAAAACATTATAATACCTGGCTGATAAACAATCGATATTGTCTTTTTAATAACCACTGCACTAAGTACAACACGGAATTTATTTTTTCTCGAATCAAATTAACGACAAAACACGACAACTTCTGCCGCGACTATTGTGTTTGCTGCATAAAGCCTTCAAGAAAATCAAGCTGTCAAATCAGCACCACACGCAGCACCAAGTTTTCGGCTTCACGATTATCGTTCGTGGATGACAGCCGCTTCAGTCCTGTGGTTTTAACGCGTGATTATTTTCTCAGGTGTTTATTTTATATTTATAAGAATTTGTCATATATTAACCAACATTTTCTCCCATACCCATTGCAAAGAATAAATAATGATATTTTATAAAACTCACTCTCTTTCTTCTGCGAGATCGAATATGTTTATATATATTTCGATTTCCTTAACGTTTTAGCCATATTGAATTCACTAATTTACCTGATATTCACATAGAAACATGAATAATAATTTCACAAGAAAACCATTGACCATATTTAAGGTCCGCATTTAACCTTATATTCAAAACTTTCGCCTAATGTATTCATCATATAGTAAAATGTAGATATAAAAGTTTTCAATGAAAAAGTAAGAGTGAGTGGTTGTGTATTTTTCGAAGGGCTTATTCATACCAACATGTATATAACTAAATGAATATAGTGGGAATGTTAATGTTGTGAAATGGAATGGCCGATTGATCACTTGAGAAAGTCATTTAGATGTTATAAAGTAGCTTTATATTCCGTATAGTATACCGAATATAGCCGAATGCCCGGAGCGATAATATAAATAAATGCCCGGAGCAATGAAATAAATAGCTTTACTGAAATTCGTTCGAAAAAGAATCCTTAATGATATCCATATCCATCGAAAGTTTTCGACTTAATAATGTTAGTTGGTGACTTTTCATGGTCCAGTACAGCAAACGCATTGTTAAGCATGTCTTAGCAAAAGTATAACTAGTTGAATATCGTTTCAAGCTAAACTATTGTATGAGTTATAGTTAAACCTTTCAACAACTGCAAGATAATTTTTTGTTTTTTTTTTCTGTTTGATAAAGCTGTCTGAACTTTGAACATTTTTAGAGACGCTTACACATCTGAAAATGTTGCAATTGATTATAGTGTTTTCATAGCAATCACTAAACCTGTCGGATATCTTCTGATAACGAATTTTATCGTAATTTGAATTTTAGAGTATTTCAATATTTATTATTACCCTTGAAATCTAGAATTGCTAAAATTGCATAAATTGCAAATCTTTGATTCTTTCAAGTTGAATTATGCAAAAGCATACTACAACTCAGATTGTATACAAATGATCCGAATGGTATGGTATTTCAATGGTGAATGTTAAAAAGCAGACAAGGTATTAGTCAAAATATATGTTTGTATTTCAGGGCCACCAAAGAGTTATAAAGAGTGTACAAGAGAATTTTCCCACGCACTGACTTCATAAAACCAAACGGCCCTTTTCAGGGCCACCAAATAATATCTCAAGAGCGACAAAAGAATGTTCTTACATACTGGCTTCAAAACGCTGGTATAATGTCCCATATTAGCCGCACCCGTCATATT
The DNA here is from genome assembly GCA_034211315.2 of Aedes japonicus. Lineage (NCBI taxonomy): Eukaryota > Metazoa > Arthropoda > Insecta > Diptera > Culicidae > Aedes > Aedes japonicus. Next base: position 5,509 of record JASCZW010014756.1, read on the forward strand.
GTGACTTAAACTGCTTCTATCGGTAAGGGTAAGCGACCGGCACGAATAATTGAAACCCTTTTAACGCTAATAATAACCACACAGAATTTCCCTGACATTATAATGCATCACTTGGTTTAACGAAGTCTACATCAACCGGTCGTGTCTTGTACACAACCCCACTGTTTCCACTATAGCAGCAGCACATCGATATTTTAGATATACTATTCTTTGTAATTTCAGGTTATCCAAGGAACTCCTAAGTATTTTTAAATAATTTTTAATATATTTAATTTTTTCGGTGGTTATGATAATTTATCTAAGGTTAGTAGTGCATGAGCGGGCCCGTCTACAATTGCAGCAGGATCACAATATGTAGATATGTGAATACAATTAAAATTGGTATTATCATTTTATACTATAACATCCTTTCGCTATTTTATCTATATTCTATCCCATTTTCACTGAAAAAAAAATGTAGGAAGCATTATGTACGACAAATTCTACTCAAATAGCTTTTCCCTTATTCACCAAAACTATATAATTTATAACCATTGCTTTCCTGTTTCCCATTATCATTTATAGATCCAGACCAATAAGAGTTATCGGACTTTTTTTTTGTGTGGTTTTACTTAATCTACGTTTTTGGCATTATTCATGCTTATATAAAATTTATTTCTCCTAATTTTTGCTTTTCCAAGACTATTAGGATATTAAAACATATATCTAATCTTTTTTTCCAGTTACAAACCAGTGGATAACAGATATATATTGTACTTACGCTTATTATGTTATTTGACTATAACTGTGAAAACAAATTCTTAATAGATATTAGTTCTATCGAAGCTACAACAGCGGAAGTCTTTCGATGACCAGCTAAGTTACGGATATATATATATATATATATATATATATATATATATATATATATATATATATTTTACTGTAGTTTACTGGCTTGCTCGTATTTTTTTTACATTATAACGTCTGATTTTTATTTTATGTTATGATATTATTGCATTTAAATTCATTTGATAAAAATTGCTATAGTACCTATAGTACTCACTACAAAACGTTTTGTGGTTCAAGGAAACGGAACAGTACTTCGAAATTTTTGGTTTACTATTCTTCATATGCTATATAATTTCAGATCTTCCATGGGTATTCCAAGTATTGTAAAATATGTTTGAATATTTTTTTTTCTCATAGCTACTATATTGTCTTAACTTTCAGATTTACAAATGGAATTGTTACTATCATTTTTACATTTACTTACTATATTAAATATCATTATAATAATTCACTATATATTTTTCAGTTTAACATTCACTATGTTTTTTATCAGTTTAATATTCACTATATTTTATATATTACTACATGACATTGAATATATATTGGGCAGGGAGGGAGCATCAGGGTATCATTCAAGCTGGAATTGGACAATGGAGTGGTATGACAACCGGCGTCTAGGAGGGAATAAACAGTATCATTTTCTTATCCTACCGATTCGATTGTGATGTTGCGAATTCTACTCCAATAGTTTCAGCGTGAGTGACGCGCCCTTCTTAACAAGCCATCCCGTAGAAAGCTTAATGAGGATTGCGAATTGGGTTATGCGATTTGTTGGATCGTATCGTTGGAAGGAGAATCTTATGTTCCCGCGGGTTTCGCGTAAGTGTCTCTGCTTACGGGTCCGCCCACCGTTTTTGGCCCTTCATACAGCGTTACTGTGAATGCAACCCGCTAACTCAATTTGATCTTGCTATTAAGTGGAGCTGCATACATGACAAGGTCGTAGAAGCGATGGTGGCTACCTTACATACATACATACATACATACAATATAAGTTTGTGTTTGCAGATAAATTTGCACGTAAATACATGATTTGGCAAGGCATCTGTAGCTGCGGTAGGAAGACCAAGGTTTTCATCACTGATAAGACATTTAATTCAGAGCTGTACAGAACGGAATGTCTTCAAAAGCGAATATTGCCATTCATCAGATCCCACAATGAACCTGTCATGTTTTGGCCAGATCTTGAAAGCTGTCATTATAGTAAAACAGTGCTACAGAGGTATGAAAGGTTCAGTTTATACCGAAAGATCTCAACCCACCAAACTGTCCCCAGCTCAGACCGATAGAGAGATTTTAGGCTATTATGAAGAGGAAGCTGAAGGTGAATGGCAGTGTCGTCAATGAATTGAGAACCAAGTGAAATAAGATTGCCAGTACGATGGATGAGAATAATGTGCGCCAGTTGATGAAACGTATTCCGGTCAAAGTCCGCAAATTTCTTCGAAATCGAGATGAATTTTTTTTTTGTATTCTCCCTCTAAAGTCCACATAAAGTCAAGTATTTGGGAAAACGTGACACGATCCATATAAAAAAATTTGAAGGTCCATACAAAAAACGTGACAGGTGGCGGGGGGGTTGTAAAAAGTCATTTTTTGTGTGACGTAATTAATGGACGTTCCCGCAGCGGAAAATTTTGCAAAACAAATACCTAAGTTATGTATTGAATATGGACAAAAAATTGTGATTCATTTCATTTTGGGCAGACTACGTTCAAGCCCTGATCAAAACCTCTGCTTCGTGTGTAAGTTCTCTGTGTAGTTATAGCTAATCTGGAAATAAAGGGTGTTTCGATCAAAATTTGGTCAAACAGTGATGTCTGTGAGTCGATCAAAGTTTTTATTAATAAATCAAATTTTTTTTTTTTTCAAGTTCATACAGAATACAGGAGAAATATTCAGCTAACCTTCCTTCTTACCGAATGCGAATTGCCGGGTCTTTAGTTTAACACCTGTCATAAGATTTTGTACAGTCTCCTTGTCCACTTTATTCGCCACAGAACGCCGGTTTGCCTTGAGCTGTTTCTCGGTCACAACAGCTTTTTGAATCTTCTTAGAACGATCGCAGCAAGCCGTGCTTTGCAACTGACGTGTTTTGTTTTTGCTCCGTTGTTTTCGGAAAAAAAATCAAACAATAAATCGTAATTTAACTTAAACTAACAGTGTAATCATGAAATCTCCGCGTGCTTTGTGTAAGAAATAGTGAATACAATCGATTCCCTACCGAAATGTTTTATTTATTTTTTTTTTCCCCTGTTTTTTCGTAATGTTTGCTATTTTATGAGTGATTGTGATTGTGTGTCGATCAGAGTTTTATCGTGGTAACCAACCGGGGTGCTCAAAAATTCAACATCACAACTGGTTTACGACGAGAAGTTTGCCGAACATAGTTGATACCGGGTATCCGGAGTGTCCTGAGAGATTTTCCCGAGTCCTAGAGTGATGCCGAAAGTTGAGTCTGGTAGACAAGTGCAAGCCGGTTGAGCCAAGAATGGCTACGGTGGAGGAAATTTATACCGAACATTCATCGGAGCAGGTGAAAATTCTGAAGCAAAACGAAATGGTTGCGAGGATGTTGCTGGGTTGGAGGAGTTGAGTTCGAAATTCGATGATATTTTCTCTCACCTGCAATGTATCATTTAAAAACCTTGGAAGAAGCAGAACGCCAACTGGTCAGACCTCACAAAGGAATTTTAGACAATTGAGGGTGGTAAGTGCTCTCAAAAACTCGGAGTGAAACAGGTAATTGTTATTATTATTTTTGAGTCTTCTTAAGTTTCCGCTTGACGATGGCCCAATATTGTTCGATTGGACGGAGCTATGGCGTGTTGGGAGGGTTCTTGTCCTGGGGCACCACTTGAACGTTGTTAGCAGCATACCACTCCATGGCCTTTTTTCTGTAATGGCAAGATTCCAAATCCGGCCAAAATAGAACGGCACAATTGTGTCGCTTCAGGAAAGGCAGTAGACGTTTTTGTTGGCATTCGCTCGGATAAATTTCCTGGTTGACGGTTCCGGTTGCAATGTAAACGTTGCTCTTCTAGTCACAGGTAAAGATGACCACCAGATATTTCTTCTCGAATGTTGACAGTTTAATGTGCTTGAAAATATCTGCCACCTTTCCTCGTCCGGCTGTCGTATAAAATTCCTGTCCAGGAAGCTATTTAAAGTATGCCTTGATCACGCAATCAAACTTCGTCACCATCGTCGTGTACAACTTTCGCGATCGTGCTTTGGCCGACGTGTTTTGTTCATCGTCGCGATTTGCGACATTTCGGACGGAGAGGTTGGGCAACTCTTTTTGACGTCGCTGTGGCCTCCGGCTTTTGATTTTACGCTTATCCAGCTTTCCTGGCTGTCGACAAACGTTCATTGAAAACTTTTAATACGTTGGTAACAGTTTATTTAGCCACATGCAACAATTTCACCAACTTGGCGTAGAGTCGTTTGGATTTTCGCCATGCACGTGCAAAATTTTGATGCGTTGCTTCTTTTCCTTCGACGACATTTTGATAACTGAAGTACTAATCTCAAAATCAGAATAGAGGTATGATGCTACACGCACACATCTTCAAAATGAGGATTATAAATTATGCACAATGAAAGGAAATGCGTCAAGTTTAAGTCGACCAAATTTTGATCGAAACACCCTTTAGATAGAATCGGCTGCACATTTGAATCGGTTGTTATGGATTCATGGTCAATAGTGAAGATTGAGTTTCATGTCGGTTTGTCTGGAAATAACATAGTAGCTACAGTAGGCAGTCAAACAGGTAAATCATATTGAATTTAAAAACAAAGCAGTTGCCGTTTATTCGAAGTTTGAGAGATTAGAGCACTTTGAGTTCACATTTCGCTAAGATCTCTACAATGTAAAACATCTAATCATTATAAAAACTATCGAATTCCCCAATCGGATATGAGCTTTGTGGTAGCAATAAAACATGTGTAGTAGAACAATCTATGGACCGGTCCAACAGAGGGCCGTTACAACCCAGGCAATTAATCATGCTATAAAGTCGACTAGAGAATGACTCGCACGTTTGAGCTACTGCATCCAAAATCAGTGTCGTAAAAGCAATTTTGTCGTCGTTGCCCAGGCGAGAACTAGTCAAATGATTTATCGAACCACTGCTGATCGGACTTTAAAACCGAAATGGTGTTGATTAGTTTTATTGTTATTGCCTCAATTTTTTTAAATCATCTCGATGTCTAATGCAAGAGGCTTATCACTTTAGATAAAGTCAATTGCTTGTAAATTTTAGATCAAATTTCAGGTCTTCTCAATCAACGAATCCATTACCTACAATTGAGCAATGCGTAACGCGGAGTATGTTCTCTCTGCCTGGACGAGGCGTTACATAAACAATAAACTAGATATTTACATGCACTGAGAGTGAGACATCTAGAGTACACAGTGCTCGTCCATGGGTCGTGCGTAGCATAAGAAAATTGTCTCGAGAAACTAGTTATGCTTTAAAGTGAACCTCGTCTCTCGTCGTCTCGTTGGAGTCCATTTGTTCGAATCAAGCAGTAAACAAACAATTGAATTTGATTAAGTTGACCCTTCGCTTTAAAACGTGAACGCCAACCAACTTGAAGGCAAACTGCAATCTTGCCGGTAAATTGTGTGCTCCTCACCATTATTGATAAGCTGTCGTTCTTCACTTTAAGTGAGAGGTGATATTAAGTCGACCAGTGCAAAGTAATTGTGTTATTTATAAGAACACTTCTTGTTTTATGTGTGTTAGGCTCCATTGATAAAACCTATCTAGCCTATGTTTTCGAAGTAGTTTATTAAGTTTTGCCATAACGCAATATAACACATTAGAGTTGCCTAAGCGTTCCTTCACCAGGGACAATCAATCATCAAGGCAGTCAGCCACTCCCACAAGGCAATGCCCTTTCGACCGATGACAGTTCCCACCAATCATAACTCATCAATTCGATTCGACCTGTTGGTTTTGAATTAATAATCATTTCGTAAGCTGCCGAAAAATTGTTTAGAAGACACAAAGTTTTCCCCCACGTCGGGAACAATCGGAAAATATGAATTATTTATTACCGAACTCATCCGCTTCCCATGTCCGCTTGTAAAAACAAAACGAAAATCGAAATCCCGCCCGACGCAACGACAGGTTGTACGAAATGTCCCTTTCGTCAGCGCAATGCATTCGAAACGCATTTGAATAAATAAATTTGAATTATACACTTTTCGACGAAACCCTTCTGCTTCACGTTAGTTGTGGGATTGACCTTGAAAGCGTTTGGTGACTGTTTAGAGGCTTACACAGAAAAAATTACTGCGTATTGTTCCATTGTATATATTGATCGAAAACATGTAAAGAAGTTAGTAAATCCATAACTTGATCTCGATTTACGGAATCGTTCTGCAATGATGTTGATGACATTGTTGGTAAACTGGGGCTACTAAATTCTATTTCAATTTTAGAAACCTTTTGGAATAGATCGGGTGAAGCGTAAATTTCGGAATGGTTCCCCTGGGATCGTTTCAGCTAGCAATTAAGTTCGAATTTATTGCAATGCATAAAAATCTACTCGAGTGTCGTTTCTGATTCGTAGTTCGGATGACTGATTGAATTGGTGGACATAAAATAGTTGGTGTTAAATGTTAATTGACATAGGATTGCCGAAGTTGAACGATTGATTTCCGCTAAAGCAATGCCAGCTTTAAAACAGTGCGAGAGGAAACAAGTGGTAGCTTATGATGGAATGGCATACAAAATTAATAATAATAATGATAATATCATTAGGATTATTATTTCTTATATAACCACACACTTTCCTTGTGATTCAACCATCAAATGTCTACTGTGCGTGAAATTCCTATGGGCACACAGTCGTTTTTCTTAAGATTAAAGGGTGTTTCGATCAAAATTTGGTCGACTCAAACTTGACGGATTTACTTTCATCGTGCATTAACAAATTTTACACACCCCTCATTTTGAAGATGTGTGTGTGTGTAGCATCATGCCTCTATTTTGATTTTGAGACTAGCGCTTCAGCTATCAAAATTTCGTCGAAGGAAGAGAAGCAATGTATCAAAATCCAAACTACTCTCACACCAAGTTGGCGAAATTGTTTAATTTGGCTAAATCAACTGTTTCCAATGTACTAAAAGTGTTCGGTGAACGTTTGTCGACAGCCAGAAAAGCTGGATCGGAGGGAAATCGAAAGCCGGAGGCCACAGTGACGACAAAAAGAGTTGCCCGCTGTTTCGAGCGGAACCCCAACCTCTCCGTCCGAGATGTCGCAAAGAAGCTGGGAGTGGTGCCTTCAACCGTGGATAGAGCTCAAAAAACAAGCTGAACTGTCAACTTACAAGAAATTGGTGACTCCAAATCGCGACAATAAACAAAACACGTCGGCCAAAGCACGATCGCGAAAGTTGTACACGACGATGCTGACGAAGTATGATTGCGTGGCACAGGACGATGAAACTTACGTCAAGGCAGACTTTAAACAGCTTCCTGGACAGAAATTTTATATGGTAACCAGACGGGGAAAGGTGGCAGATATATTCAAGTACATGAAACTGTCAAAATTCGCGAAGAAATATCTTGTGTGGCAGGCCATCTGTGCCTGTTACATTAAGAGCAATGTTTACATTGTGACCGGAACCATCAACCAGGAAATTTTTCCGAGCGAGTGCCTACAAAAACGTCTACTGCCTTTTCTGAAGCGACACAACTGTTCCGTTCTATTTTGGCCGGATTTGGCATCTTGCCATTACAGAAAAAAGGCGATGGAGTGGTGCCCAAGGACAAGAACCCTCACAACACGCCAGAGCTCCGCCCAATCGAACAATATTGGGCCATCGTCAAGCGGAACTTTAGGGAAGGAGTGAGTGGGGGTGGTTAAACATGACAATCCATACAAAAATTTGAATATTTATACAAAAAACGTGACAAGGGGGGGCCCTCCTTGTTATTAAAAGGCCCTTTTTTTCGTGACATAATGGATGTTCCCTTAAGAAGACTCAAAAAGCTGTTGTGAGCGTGAAACAGTTCAAGGTAAACATGCGTTCTGTGGCGAATAAAGTGGACAAGGAGACTGTACGAAATCTCATGGCAGGTGTTCAACGAAGGACCCGGCAATTCACATTCAAAAGAGGAAGGTTAGCTGCATATTTCTCCTGTATTCTGTACTGACTGAACTTGAAAAAGAAAAAGAATTTGACTTATTAATAAAAACTTTGATCGACTCTCACACATTACTGTTTGACCAAATTTTGATCGGAACTACTCGACCAATACTGTGTATCGGCTCCAGCACCGTGCTTTTGTGGTTGCCCTTAGATATCCGGAAGTATCTCTTCAATCCTTAACATAACCACAGTAGATGAATTTCGTTAGGTATCTACCCGTTTCAACGTTGACGACGATGCAACCAAATGAGGGAAAGGTACTAATTGATGGAAATAGCCGCTGGAACCATGCACCGAATTGTTTGTACCAGCATCCGGATGCATGGCCTCATCAAGAATTATATTCTATTTAAGTGTCTTCAGGACATGAACAGTAGTACAGTAGTGAACATCTAAGTATCAACTAGGAGGTTGTGAATGTAGTACGCCTCCACGCTGTGCACATTGGAAACGTTAAGCTCCCCTTAACGGCTAAACGAACTACGGTGCATTGGTAACTGGCTGCGAAAAGGATAACGGGTGGTACTGTTGCATTCGGGCAGGCTCCTGTGTCGTCTCCCTCAGTAATGCCGGGTGACACCAAGCAGGATATAGTGAGGTTCCAGCGGCACTGGTTGTCTCCGTCCCATTAAACCTTGGCAGGCCTCCTGTAAGTTCCATTCTCCACCGACCGACCTCACCAGTTTGGCGGGAGTAGGCTCAGATGACCCTGTACCTGTCTGACGCTGATCAGGCTCTGAACACCACGATTCCCCATGAAGTGCCGTGTCAACTCTCACATGGCCTCCCTGCTCGCCTTCAAGCTTGCATAGACAACCATGGGATCACAATAGCGACTACTCGACGTGGGCTTGGATCCCCAGGTGAAACGGCACCTGGCGCTTCTAAGAAGCGGATAGTGTACGAAGCCCCAGTAGGAAAGCGAACCTATGCGAACGTGGCGGCGGGGTCAGAGGGTCCATCCTCGCGACCAGCTCTGGCTGGCTGCAAAGTGAGAGGCCCTGGCGCTAAGCCCAGCGCTAAAGACGCGACATCCAGCTCACGTGTTGTCTCAAGTGCCGAAGGGGGTCCGAGTGGCAGGGCCCCTAGGACAATAACCATCGTTAACACAGAAGCAGACGCTAGTGCTAAGAGGGGGGCGAGTGAGGACTTCAGGAGTGGCAGGGAAAGCCACTGGAACAAGGTCTGAAAAATGCGAAACAGGATTAAAAAAGAAATCGAAAAGCGACAGGTGGCCCGCAAGCGTAACCGTGGAGTGGCCCTCATCGTCAAGACCTAGGTGAGTACTCCGAGGTCTTGAAAGCGATGCGTGGGGACGCAAAACTGGCGGGCCTAGGCCCCGATTTGCGGAGTATGTACCGTACCTGCACCGGCGAGCTGAAAAAGACATACAGGTACATGCCCTCGTTTAACAGGTGACGATCACGTGCAACAACCTGGGTGAGATCACCGAGGAACTACAGGAATAGTGCAAGGTCGACGTTGCCACCGCAGATATGCGGAAGGGTCTACTCGGAACCCAGGTGGCAACCATGAGGGTAGTGGCAGTTGACGCGAACGCGGCGTTGAAAGTGGTGAAGGTGAAGGTGGGATGGTCCATATGCCCACCAAGCCTACACCAGCCACCGAAGGCATGTTTCAGATGCCTAGAGAGGGGGCACATGTCCTGGGAGAGCAAAGGCCCAGATATTAGTAACATGTGCAGAAGATGTGGCAGCACAAGCCATAAGGCGCGGGATTGCCAAGGTCCCCCCAAATGCTTGATGTGCGCCGGAAAACCGGATAGTAAGCACGTCATGGAGGCGGGGCAAGTGCTCGGCTGCTAAGGGAATTCCAACGAACCGATCGTAATGTAGGTAACCCAACTAAACCTGAACCATTGTGAGGCCGCCCAGCAACTGTTGTGTTAGACAGTTTGCAAGTCGGCATCGGATATCGCTATAATTTCTGACCCATACCGCATCCAACCCGGCAACGGAAACTGGGTTGCGGACTGGTTCAATATGGCGGCATTATGAACGACGGGCAAGTAACCGGTTCAGAAGGTTGTATCTACTACAAACGAAGGCTTCGTGGTTGTAAAAATGAATGGAGTGTTCTTCTGCGGCTGCTACGCACCGCCAAGATGGGCGATTGAACAGTTTTTCAATATACTCGTTCGGATGACAACTGAGCTTACTGGCCTAAGCCCGTTGGTAATAGCGGGGGACTTCTACGCTTGGGCGCTCAAGTGGGGGAGCTACCTTACCAACCCCAGGGGACAGATTTTTCTGGAGGCTTTGGCTAGGCTCAATGTGGACCTACCTAACGTGGGTACAACAGAACCTACCATAAAAACGGAGTGAAATCGATAAGCGATATAACATTCAGCAGTCCTGGGCTGCTTAACAATTGGAGGGTAGATGTGGGCTACACCCATAGCGACCACTTGGTGGTTCGGTATTCTATCGTCCACAATATAAGGCAGCGTGCGGAAGGAGGAGTATTCACTCCATTCGCCCGCAGATAGAGGACGTCCTATTTTGACGTAGAGACCTTTAAAGAGGCGCTTGAGAGGGAACGAAACTTACGCGAAATCCAGGAACATTGCGGCGAACAACTCGTTATGACACTTACACGAGCATGCGATGCGACCAACAATCAATATGCAACTAGCAATTTGAAATTGGTTCACTGTTGTAGAACCCCTTGGTCCGAATTACACCTTGGAGCCAGCACCTTGCTATACATATTTGCGCCTTTGTTTTGATTTGCTGTGTTATTTTGACAGAATATTTGAGAGTGTGTTCCGTGTGAGTTCATTATAAAGGGCGCATTATCAAGCTTGGGACCGAGCTTGGGACCGATGTGCTAGTACTGACTGAGCCAAGAAAAAAATCGTTTTTGTATGGGACCTACTGGTCTTAGAGTTAGTCTATGATGCGACTATGCCGATGGAAGTCAAACCGAAGAATGGAAGATCGCTGGTGTATTGCTGGACGGAGTCAATCGCCGACCTCCGAAGAACATGCCTCCACGAAAGACGAAGGATGCAAAGAGCGCGATCAGACGCAGAGAGAATCGACCGTAAAGGGGTGCTCGTCGCCGTGAAGGCCACACTGAAGAGGGAGATAACGGTCAGCAAGCGAGCCTGCTTCGAGAGCCTGTATCAGAAGGCCAATACGAATCCGTGGAGTGACGCCTATCGGGTAGTAATGGCCAAAACCAGAATATAGGCGGCTCCAAACAAGCAATCACCAGAGCTGCTGCAGGTGATCGTTGGGGGACTCTTTCCGAGCCACGGTCCGAGTCCATGGCCCCCCGCCGCCGTAGGTTTGTCCCATGACCAGCGTTCCAGAATCTCAGAGCTTAACGCTGTCTTAGCGACAGAAGGGCGGGTGGCTCAGCCAAACACCCGTGATCACGTGGGTATTGACAACGGCACAACGGGGCCCGGCGACGAACGAAAGACTCATTGCGATAGCAAAGTCACTAAAGGTGAACAATGCGCCGGGACCGTATGGTATTCCGAACCTGGCCATCAAGAATGCTATCTTGCTGGATCCCGGTATGTTCAGGGTGGTGATGCAAAGATTTCTGAACGATGGCGTCTTTCCGGACGCCAGGAAAATTCAGACCCTAGTGTTGCTGCTTCAGACAGCTAAGCCACCATGAGTCCATCGGCATTTAAATCTATATGTTTGTTGGATACAGCGGTTAAGGTGCTCAAGAGGGTAATCCTCAACAGACTTCTGGGACGCGGTATGCGTAGCAGCCTCCTAGATCATCCTCGATCTCCAATGAAAATGGCGAAACGACCAAAGGCAGGTCGCAGGTGTAGGGATTGAGTAGGGCAAATGAATAGATTAATAATAAAAATAACAATAAATAAAAAGGGATAGAATGGGTTCAGAAGTAAGATAGATGAGAGATTGGTGCGAAAACTAGTAAACAAGTTGAATAGTAGGCGAACGAAAAATCAGAGAGTTGGAAGATAAATATAATCAGTCTAGTGATTGACCGTGACAAGGAAAGACGTGTTGAAGCTATTATCTGAAACAGGAAGCCCGAAATCCGAAAATGGAGCCCGTACATTCCAAGATTCACGACAATGGCGTAAGTCGGTAAGTGAAGTAGAACTGGTTCGTGCACGACAGGCAGTTGATTCAATTCAATTGCATTTGCGTGGCCCGGATTGGGGCAAAAAAAAAAAATACAGAGAAATGCATATGGTACAATGAATGCAAGCACCAACAATTTTATGGGAGTGTGATTTTGTCGCGGTTAATGGGCTCACAAAGTGATTTTTTTAATGTTCTTGTTAAAAAGTGAAAAAAAAAATTGAAGTAATAACCTGGTACGGAGAAAAGGGTTTGCTTTGTCGAGATTGTCTCTTCACAGATGCTCTTGTTATTTGGTTGCCCAGAGAAACAAGCCTCATCGTTGTGCAAGGGCATACCTGCCATATCTCATGTATGTGCAAACGAGTAATACAGGAAAAGTGTTGTTCTACGGCATGAGTGACAGTGAAAGATGAGAAGACGAAAATAAACAAACTAAAAATATTAATTTCCGTTCAAGACAAAACAAAAATTCCCCCGAGAGGGCTCTGAAGTTGAAAATTATCCCCGAGTGGAAATGTTCAATGACTACTCCCTGAGAGGATGTACAAAATCCAACTTTGCCCTGGGAGGCGTTTTCCCACGAACGGGATAGTGACATTTTGTAATCCCCTGAGAGGGTAATACTCGCTTCTCCAGGATATGTTTTGGATATGAGCTCCAACGATATGAAGCTGAAGCAAAAAGTTTGAGAGTACTGGGACCACTTGTCTTCAAAAACGACTTGATTATCTTGCCTAGAAATCTTCGTAAAAGAGCGTTAGAGACGGCCCACCAATTTTTGAATTTTTCTGGTGGCCAAATATGTCTAAACAAGCTAATGACTTCGTAAACAGATGCGAAACATGTGTTGTGATTTCTAGAAGGAACCCACCAATCCCACTTTCCAGTCGTCAACTTCCAAGCGGCCCATGGAAAATACTGCAGATTGATTTTCTTTCGCAGCAGGATGTGGTTCCGGTGAATTTCTTCTGAGCATTGATAGATACTCCCGCTATTTTTTACACGTTTCAGAAATGAGACATTCGGATGCTCGAGATACAAATGCTGCATTGTGTAAAGTTTTCGCAACCTGGGTCTGCCTTCATCAATACAGAGCGATAATGGCCCCATTTCAGAGTTCGGAATTGAACGAATACTTCGGGAGGCAAAGGGCGTGCAGAGTTCGCAAGTCTATTCCTCTAAGTGCTCAGTCAAACGGAGCCATCGAGCGTCAGAACCAAGGTGTTATTAAGGCTATGGCAGCCGCCAAGAAAGAAGAGCAGGAACTGGAAGACGGCTTTGGAGGAGACATAACACGGAAGACAACGCTACAAGGACATCTACTTCGGAGGACACGCGCAGAGTACTGCCATCTAGACAATTCCGATAGACTTGGATCAATTTTGCCTACAACACCTACTGAAGACATCGAAAGCAGACCGAGACGAGAATGCGTAAACCAGGAAAGTTCAAGGATATGATAATGTATCATGTAACAGAATAGAGAGTAGAGGCAGTGAAGGATGTAGGGATTGAGTAGGGCAAATGAATAGATTAATAATAAAAAATAACAATAAATAAAAAGTGGATAGAATGGGTTCAGAAGTAAGATAGATGAGAGATTGGTGCGAAAACTAGTAAACAAGTTGAATAGTAGGCGAACGAAAAATCAGAGAGTTGGAAGATAAATATAATCTGTCTTGTGATTGACCGTGACAAGGAAAGACGTGTTGAAGCTTATTATCTGAAACAGGAAGCCGGAACTGGAAAATGGAGCCCGTACATTCCTGCAGATTCCACGATCAGTTGCGTGGGACCACCCAACTATTAAAGTCTTAAGTAGTTAGACATAGTGGCTGCTGCATCAAGCTACTACCAGCCTCCCTCCCGAAGCAATCGCCGAAAGTGTGGTTCCAGGTGAGAGTCCAGGCTTATAGGCACCGGTGGGTTTTTAGTGGGTCGAGGATCATGGCACCCTCATCCCCAACAACCTTGAGTCCTTCATGTGTCTGGGTTGATGATTTTTCATCCCGCCCTAGAAAAAAGAGAAAAAGATGTTCCACGTCTCACGGAAAACGTTGAACGCGTCGGACTTTACGGTAAACCCCGGTGCATTGCTTGATCCCACCGGTGCATTCCCAGCTGAGTTTGAGCTTGAAGTGCGCTATCCAAGATCAGGTTGGAAAGAAAGTTATATTCCTCCAGCGGTGAAAGCTCTCCTTCTACCGTCAGGTGCTACAGCTGCATCTATAGGTGTCCTAAATGTTGTCCAACCGATGTGACGGGTAAGGCGCATTCATCGACGTTGATGGATTCCGACGGATTGAGCCCGGTGGCAAATCGAAACTTTAATAGGCAAATGATTCTGTCATTTGTGGGGATTCCTGGATTGCATTTCCTCACGCAATCCAAATCGACAATGAAATCGAGCGAAGTGTGAGGTCTAATCTACTGTCAAGTGAGATGGGATACCAGCCAAACGCGTTTCACTTCTCCATTGTTAAGAACTGTCATATTGAAGTCGTCACCAGAGGCCATATATCAGGAAGACCGGTTGTCATCGTTCAGTTCTCCCTGGCTCGCACCCTAGAGTTAAAATCTCCCGCGATCAACCGTAGCGAGACAGACCGAAGGACATCTGGCAATAGTCTGTTTGCGGAGAATTGAGGTTCTAGGAGGGGCTTTAATTTTAATAACAGCCTTCGACATGCGACAACCAATATTCCGGAATTGGAGTGAAACGTTACTTTGACTTACTTAACTCGACAATTCCACTGCAGAACAGCATCAAACTTGACATCACTTGGAAAATTATCCATCGAAGGTAATGATAGCTGCAAGGGAGGGGCCACTTGCAATCTTTAAAGACATAAAAATTGACTAGATTGACCAACTCTCGTCTTCAGTACATTATTATCTATGTTGTATTTCATTGTCTGGTAGTTCAAGGCAAGTCATCTTACATTATGTAAGTGCACAGAATGTTTCGTTGCAACTATTATCGAATACATGCAGTTGTAACCATTGATTATATAAGTACGATTGCATTCGAATCAAATTAATATCTGAAACCGGAAACAAAAAAGAAAACTTCAATGTCGCCGAACAAAATCCAAACCGCCGGAAACAACAGGTGTGTATAAAGCCGCCCTATGAATACTGCTGGCACATCCGAATCATTTCCAGGTTTGCAAACATCACAGACATAACAAAGACTCGGAAAATTGATCCTCAACATCCCATCATCTCTAGATTTACCACCCCATCTCACCCCAAAAGAAAGCAAGATATCACGTATTGTACTACGAAATAGACGATCCCTTCTTCCTGAAGACGAGACGACGACGACGACGATCATCATCATAACCAATCATCACCACCGACCGTTCTTCGTCTTCCTCAACTTGTTTTGTTGAAGCTAAATAAATACTAAAAAATAAAACACCTTCCGCGTCGCTGCGGTCCGGATGGACGTATCGAAGTAAAGAAAGAAAAAAGAAAAACTATGTAGTGAAAGAAAGAAAATCGATGCTCAGTCAATATAATATTTTCCCAGAGTAGTTTGACTATCTCGAACGCCACGAAGTTTGACGACATAAACAGCTCACACTGCGAAAGAGGAAGTTGCACTCCGCACCATACCACCTCGGATCACCTTCCCTTTCTTTCCGTCCCTTGATATGGTCGGTTCTTGAGTCTCATATATTATGTTCGGGGCCTTCGACCAGTTGGCTTT
This sequence comes from Aedes japonicus, assembly GCA_034211315.2. Lineage (NCBI taxonomy): Eukaryota > Metazoa > Arthropoda > Insecta > Diptera > Culicidae > Aedes > Aedes japonicus. Next base: position 21,326 of record JASCZW010014756.1, read on the forward strand.
GCCCACATGATTAAACTGTCATGTTTTAATACAACTATTTGTGTTCGGAGTTTGATTGTCACATTCTTCTTTCTATCTTTGAGTGCGTCGTGCGGCCATCTCCCCGCGACAGTGCTACCCGGGCCAAACCGGGGCCTGAAACCTAATTCGATACATGTCGACCCAGAAAAGAGATTTCTTCCAAATTTCCGTCCTTCTGTGCGTGTTGTTTGTTTACGGGATGCAACTTTTCAGGCGGTCGCAGAAGCAGAGTGGGCGACGAACGAAAAAAATCGTCACGTGGCTGCGCAATATCCGCGCAATGAGAAGCCAGACCTGCGGTGCAGCGACTAGAACGCGGCAAATGTGCGCAAGGCTTCCGGTGCGGCGCAAGTGAGCGGAAAAAAAAGGTTGACTCGCTCGATCGAGTGCTGGTGGCGGTACTATGGCGAGACGTGCTTTTTTCATATTTTTTCGTCTGAATAGCTCGGAAGCAAGAACATGCTTCTTCAACAATATGATCTGTTTGGGCTGGAAAACGATGAGTGTTTTTCAAATATCTATCGAGATTTCCGTGTATACCAGTTTCCGGGCTGTCGGTTCTGTTACCTAGTAAGTGCAGTAGATTAGAGGAAGTTGAATATTTGGAGGTATTTCTCCTGCCGCTGTGCGGATGTTTTACCAGCTAGCGGTTGCTGACAGACGGATCAGGAAGACTTCCGGGAAAGTATACAGAGGCCTGTGCTCTATTTGACTCATAATTCAGTCATTTTAGATTTAATTACGCCGTCGAGTGCAGTCTCTCAAATTTGAGTAAATTTGATTGAGATTGACATGTTGACAAATCAAAAAATATCGAATTTAGTCGCATG
>JASCZW010014757.1:0-22175 GCA_034211315.2 Aedes japonicus
GTTGCCAACGTCGCGTACGGTTGCTTACTTTTGTAGACTGCCCACTCCATCTTCAACGAACCAGGAAGTTTTTCAACGAGCTCCTGCATGAGCACTGGGTTGGCCAAGTCCGTGAACTGGCTAGCTGCCTTTAAGTGGTCAACGAGATTCTGAACGGTTAATCCAAAATTAATCACCGTTTCAAGGCGGTCATGTCGTGGTGCTGGGGCTCGATGAACCTTTTCAATCAGCGATCGAATAAGATGCTCTGGTCTTCCATACAGGGTTCGCATTGTATTTATATGCTATGGGTCTTTTGTTAAATGACATTAAAAATTTATTCAATCTGTTCAACGCGTTTTTTTCTCGTTGGAGGAAGTGGAACTTTTGACATTTTCCAAGCCTCGGCTGCCGTCTTTTTCATTCTGTTAGCTTCTTCTACATTTTTCCTATTTTCCTCATTTTCCTGTCCCTACTTTCTATGAACTTCTGTCTTTTCTAAACTGTAATGATGTTTTTTCTGTGCATCCTAATATTGGCATGTCTTTTTATTGACTTATACTTCTGTTTCATTTTTCAATGCAACGTCTTTAAACATGAGTTTATGATTAGTATTCACCGTAGATCAACATCTTTTTATGAACCTTACATTTATGCGACTAAAAACCATAGTATTAAGTAATTCATGTTATCAAATAAACGAACTAGATAAAAAAAAACAAACCCAAACATATTTGCATTTGGTTGAGGGTTTCTTTTCGTTCTACCGTCAACAAGTGTCATACTCGGCTTCATTCCCACCTTCATTCGTTCCCCGAGACGGATGAATCACATTCTGTGAAACGTACGATCGCATGGATCGCATGTTGCTTTAAAATTGTGTTCCACCGTCCTTCAGAAGTGCTCAGGAAAAAAAAAAGAAAAGCGGTAGACATTCACTGCGGAAACTTATTGTACCAAGAACATGAAAGCCTCTTGAATTGAAGTTTTGGCTTGGGGACAGAGAATTTCTTTCGAAATGCTGCTGCAGTTGTTGTTAGTAGATAATGTGGTATCTTACGTGCGAGTCCTGCTGGATGAACCGAGTGCAGCTCTCCTTTTTCAAGGACGACCAGATCCTTTTGGCACGGACCAGGGTTCAAACGAAAGCGAAAAACCGCACATTCACACACATCAGAAATCAGTTGAATAGAAATGCCCGGCGATGAGGATTATGCGGGAAGGATGGCTGGATGGTTGACGGAATCAGCTCGAGATGGAAGGAAAATAAAAGATTATTTTAACTGTGAAATTCATATGTCGTGTACCACAAAAGGCTCACCCATACTCACGTGCTAGCAATGAGATAGCAATGTGTTGATGGGGAAAAAAAAGCTTTTTACAGGCTTTCCTTTGTGATAAGGAAAAGAAAGCATCATCGTTGTGAAAAGTGGATGTAGAATTCATGTTTGGGAATTATTTTTAAAGCTTCTTCTTCCTTTTGGTTGGACACAGGCAGACTTGATGTCCATTAGAATATGAATGGTTCTTTCAGGGGGTTTCTTTTCTTTTTTGCGATTATTGCACGTGTGCAAACCTGTGAATGGATGATTTGAATGCATTTGGTTTTGAATGGACTGAATGGAGAGAGAGAATTTTAATTAAGATCACAAAAGGCAAACTGTCAAGGCTTATAATTGACAATATTTCAGTGGTTAAGATTTACAAAAGATCTCGTGTTTCAATTATTTACGGAGATAATAGGTTAATGTTGAGTGGATGTCTGCGGCTTAGCTATACACATCAGTAGTTGTTCTGCTTGGTGGTAAAAGTTCAATGTCAAACTAAAGTACAGATAAGTGTGTGAACTGAAAATTATATGTATTTCATATTTTTTAATTAAATTTTTCTGGTCGAACGGTGATGGTGTCGGCATGGACGCTTCGAGCATGATCCCGGACGAAGGTAATTGTTCTGGCTCTGCCGAGATTGGTGTGCTTCGGTAGGCCAGCAAGGTTTCATCGGTCGAACTTCTTCCCTCTTCAAGCTTTTTGATCGCCCGCTAGAACGTGTCTACAAATTGTCCGCTTAGCCATCCGACTGTGGGTGCAACAGTGCAGTTGTTGTGTGTCTTCGTAACGCAGAACTGGGTGAACTTCGAGCTTGTGAATTGGGTGCTGATTTCCGACACCAATGTTTCCAACATCCTCTAGCAGAGATACTGCAAAGGATACAATTATAGCAGAAACCATGATGCGACTCGATTTCCGGCCATTCTGAGAAGGCATCCACGGCGAGATAGTGGTAGTCGCTTTGTAAGTCGCTTTGTAAGCGATCTGTGTCACTAGCCAGAGAATTTTGAACGTACCGGTAAACTTTAGCACCGGATCCATCTTGGTGTTTTGATGAACGGTGTCGAACTTAACACGATGGAAGAATCACATACTACTGACTTCATATCAATATCCAGCGTGACGGAAGATATTACAAAGGCTTCTTCGGGTTTGGAATGGTGATTGATGCGTCAAGAAAAGATATCCACATCACCGAACTTTGAATTGGCCACGTACTGCATGAAGAATTCGCTCGATAACCAGCGTTGCTATACTGAGATTCTCTTTTTGTTACCGAAGATCCACAGCAATGACTGGTGATCGGTTTGGGAAAGACTAATTTTGACACTGTCTTCAGCAGTTCTGCAAGTGAGAACCAAAGTACTCACATTCTCAGTGCGTTGACGGCTCCTAGAAACAATAGATGGCTTTGAACTTGGCGGTATCAGGACGAACTCCGTGATGGTCGAGTAAGTGTCCGAGGCACTTGATCTGCTGACGTCCGAAGGAGCATTTTTCGCTGATTTCTAATTGCGCTGTAGGCTGTTGCTTGCAATCTGTTGGCTAGGCAAACGTTGCAAGGCAGCCATGAATTAAACAATAGTGTGCTAAGCCAAAGATTTTTTATTAGGGCATAACTGGCAAACGTAAACAATGGCTTCTTCCGTAAATTTCTCGATACACAAAATCTTCCCACGTAAGCTTCCAATTCTATCAAATAGAAGGACTCTTGTGCATCGAAATGGTTGTGGTAGAATAATGAGGCAAGTTTCTAAGGTCGAGAAACTTAGGGAAGAAGTCATTGTTTACGTTTGTCAGATAGGCCCTAATGAAAAATCTTTGTCAATATACGGTTTGGTTATTGTAGCGCGGTTCCACGCCAAATCAGTTGACAAAACTTTAGTATTTTGGATTTGGCCGAAACCACCAACGAGTTTGGAATAACAGTATAAGTGTTTTAAGGGAGGGTATTATAAAGACTAATTTGAGGTGTCACATAATGGGTTTTGATCTAAGTAAGAAATTGGCCACTTCTCCAGGGGTATCTTCGGAACCAGTTCACCGATTCCAATAAATTCAAAAGCGACATATAGGAGTACAGTACCTTTTATTTGGCGGTTGTTCAGTTAGAATAGGTTCAGTAGTTGTTTGGGAAACTGAGTTAAAATTTTGGTTACACTACAAACACCAAACTGCCAAATTGCAGTCGGCTTGCCGTCGTTGGTACCTTATTTCCAAACGTCCAAATGTGGGTTGAAAATGCAGCGCGAACTACCTTCCACTCGCTTGAACTATTCGTCACCGTCTGTCGGCAGCAGGGATGCCAGATAGTTTTTCAAAATGTCGTAAATAATATGGAGCGTAGCGTATGGAGAAAAATGCGTAAATAGTATGGAGGAGGGGGGGAATTTAATTTGAAAACAAGGCGAGGGATGATTATTTCGCAAAAATAGAGTAAACTTAGACTCTCTTATTCATTAGTTTCCAAAGCTATATTCATTTACTTTTTCTGTTTTTCAATTGGCACAATTTTCTCCAAAATCTTTTATTTTTTAAGGAGTTTTTGCCACATATTCTTGAGGTCCTTCTCATTTTGTAGCTATTAACGTATGCATGCGGTGGTGGTAAGGTGCAGGTGGTAAGTAAACCTATTTATCTCTAATTGTAGCATCTCTGTTGCGTACACAGAAAAAAATAATTAATTTTAACAGGCGCGTAGAATTTCCCCTCGTTTAATTCTCAATCAAAGCAAGCGTAAACAACGATATTGTTTGCAATTTTTGGAATTCTTTCATACAATAGACGCGACTCAGGCGATATCGTGCTTTAATTTACACGATATATCCCAGTATTTTCTATCAAATCTAGCATTCCCTTTATGTGCATTAGATAACTCTGAAAATTCAATGTTTCTTTTTATCTGTGTAGTACATCTTTTCGGCGTAGAGGGATGTCGTGTTCACGGATGATGCTAAACAGCAACGACTGCCAGGAGAGCGGATACTGCAAATATATCTTCCACTCTAAGTTCCCGAAGAAGACCTTTATGTGGCTAACGATCAGCGAGAATGTCCACTGTGGCTTATGGTGAACAAGGAGATATACAATACGAAGTTGCTGCCGGAAGTTGCCTCTTTTATCAAGAATTATCACACAAAGGAATGTGGACTCTTGGGTTAGGTTCCCTCAGCCCATAATGCCAAGAGATTACTGGAGGAGATCGATTGGTGCAGATAAACACTACACTATTTCGTAGCCAGGATTTACAAGGTAGCCGGTTCAATTGAATTATCTTTTAAATGTTTTTTGCATCACCATGCGAAATGGGTCATTTTTAACGAAGGAAGGAATACGTACCTGCAATTTTTAATAGTTTGTTTAAATTATGTTCAAAATAAGTTTTTTTTAGTTTTCATTCTTTATTTTTTTTTAGTTTCAATTTAATTAACAGTATCATAGATCATTATATGCTTAACTTAAGCTCATTGACAAAACCTGCTACAAATTTCTTTTCTATTTGAAAACATATTAAATTATCTGCAGTGTGGGATAGCTTGGGAACTTTGACTTTTATTAAGTAGAACCGAATTTCACATTCGTTTGCTTTAATTAAATCATTTTAGTTAAGAACTATGAACATCCTGATTCACAAGAAAATGATCTGTGAATATCAGCAAAGATTCTGCAAAAATCTGTGGTTTTGAATATTTTTCAAAATTCTTATGGATTCCGGAGATCTTTTGTAATTTTAAGAGTAGTTTTTTTAAGCTGCTTGATTTTGCTGAAAATAATATTGGATCCACTACAATCTAAAAAAAACCGTAACTTCTTATATATCTGACAAGTTTGCTGAATTTCTATGGAATTTTCCAATAGAATAAATATATTTTAAGTTTGTTTCTATATTAAATTAACTTGCATCGTAGATTTTTCGACACCAATAAGGTATTGAGAAAACTATAAAAAGTTTTGCAAATTAATTGATACTTCTGCAAATTTTTATTATTGTTTTTCAATGTCCGAAGCTTTTATGTTCCAATGCATTCATTGAAATCTTCCCTGAACGTTTATTGAAGTTTAAACAAAACCTGATGATTTCAAATCAATTTAAATTCCAATGTAGCCAAAAAATAATAACATTATTGGCAGCCCACATGAATCATGTATATAATAGCATTCAAAGTAAAAAAAAATATTTCTTGTTTCTAACTTTTTTTTAGAAAGTAATTTATCATGTACTTTGAATAAAATGATAGAACAATGGATTTCAAAATAATCAATTTGAAGGTTTTTCATTGTGTTCATAAGTCTACAGTAATTTTTATAACTGTACTGTTTTATTCTGTTTTGTTCTGCAATGTTTGTACTACACTTGTGGTAAGCTTTTGATGATATGTGTAAAAAAATAAGACTGCTGAATAGTTTTTTTTATAGCTTGTACTATCCTTTTTCATAAATTAGTTTTGGTACATACTTCATACATCAGCAACTTCAAAATTTATTTTTGAATGGGGGCTCTTGTGACATGACATAAATGCTTCATGTCATTTAACGATTCACATAAGACTTATGGCATTTCAGAAAAAAAATAAATTGTAAACGGAAATTTACAAACAATATTCTCTGTGTAACTGAATAACTCTTAAATCATCCCAATGGCGAAGCTCAAAAAACTTTTCGTTTATTTTCAAAGATCAAAAATGTTGATTATAATTAAGATCTGTTCGGATATCAAGGAAGCTTTAAAACTAAGTCCAGAAAATATTTGAGAAGCAGAAAAGTTTTCTGAGATACTTTTTATAAATTTAGAAATCTGTACATCCCGTACTGCGTGATATGGATTATCTTGATATCAGCATCCATAAATCTAGCTTTCACTGGAAACAATAAGCCTGTCATTAGATATCAAGTGCGAATGGGGTATTAGGTCAACACACAAGACATGCTAACTTTATAAGGAAAATAAAATCGTTTCAAAATAATTTTCATCATATTGATGTCTGTGAGAATCTGTAAATTTATTGCAATATCTGTATAATGTCTTTAATCTGCATTAGGTCTGTATGCATGATCAAAAGTCTCTATAAATACAGACGTGTCTGTACATCTGGCATCCCTGGTCGGCAGAGCCTTAAGGCTCATACGCAGTGATAACGGAAGCGGAACGGCGACCGCAGCGGAATAGCCCAATCTGACTTTACCTGCTTGTCAGATAGAAACATGATTAGATACAAGTGGATTTCACCTGGACATTTTGTCGTCATTTGCGACAATTGTCAAACTTGCCGTTACCGTTCCGTTTCCGTTCATATTACGTTTGGGCCTTTATGTTTGGTGATTCCGCTCTTCTTCACTGATTGCTGAGATGACGTCGCAGGTTTCGTGTGGTGCAGCATAGAAAGTGTTGTCGTGAGGCAATTATCTCTCAGCAGTGGAATTCTCATTCGATGTCGAAAAGCGATGCGCACGGCGAAGAGAAGCGAAGAGCACGCTAATTTGTTTCTACTCTTTAATAGTTACGATGATTTTTTATAGCTTTTGTTGACATAGTCTAATCTATCTAACAATAAACCGTAACAATTTTAAACAAACCAATTCCAATAATAAATGTAAAGTTAAATAACAAAATAACAAATAAACAAATAAATACAAAACAAATGTTGGGAATTTGAATATAATGTTTTGATTAAAGTTTTGTTCACGTAAAAACAAAATGTTTTTCTTCAGTGTATATATTTCTTCATGACATTTTGATTCCCTACCATTTCTTCAAAGTTACTTTTTCTGTAAAACGAACGATTTATGAGTTACTGTGTTTCTTAAACTGTCTTTTTGGGTTAAAAACACATAAGCTTTTCTCAAAAGTTTCTCTTGCGTCCAAATGTCAAAATACGTATTCGGTTATACTGAATATTTTAATGCAATTTCGTCCAAATCCAAACGGCTCGAGTCAAATTTCGACATTTTATGGACAGGTTCACCTGATTGAAAGTGATTTTTTGAAGTTTTTTTTTTGTTGTTGATTTTTTATCCACCCCCTCTCCCATTTCTTTACTAGAGCAGACACAGCACAGTGGAACGAACCTTTTAAAATCACGCGTTTATTAAATAGCTTAAAAATGAGCCATTTGACAAAGGTAGTATCTTGGAAAAAGTTTATTGTCATAAAATAGGTCTTTTTGATGATGTATTCACGTAATAGGGTGATCCAATATATATTTTTTTCAGATTGTGCACAAAAAAATTGTTGATTCCACAAAAGTTGTAGAAAATACTGAAACAAGCAACTTTGTCGAAGACAGCAACTTGCTATCTCTAAACGTTAACGAGATATGTTGTATTGTTTATGAAAAGTCCTTAAAAATCAGTTTTTGACTAATAGCTTTGTAAAAAAATCACTAAAAGGTTTGAAATTGTCTACAAAGTTACTTATTTTATAAAAATACACATTTTTGTTGCAGATTGTGTATCGTGTAAGATTGTATATAAGAAAAGTTTTCGAAGATTTATAATAAAATTTAGTCACTTTTTAATCATTTTATCTTAAATTGAGGCAAGTAGTGGCAGATCAAACATCTTTCGAATGATTATACTTACTTTTACCTACAAAGTTCATCGTTTTTTGTTAGGATATATGCGGAGGAACTGTGAGATGAGAGTAACAACTAATGTCACTATTAGTTATTAAAAATTCATTATGGAATTAAAGAAACGATTATACACCAGTTGTTAGAGATGATGCTAGTGTAGTGGTAAAGTTATTCACGAATAACATTTGGTGCGGGTTTTAAAATGCTCGAACGTTAACACAACACACGTCACAGTTGCAATGATGGCAAAGCATAGACAACATCACTTTTCCGAAGATACTTCCATTGTTAAATTGCACATTTTCGCGCTATTAAATATACGCGTGATTTCAATAGGTTCGTTCCACTGTGCACCGTGTGGCAAAAGAAGAAATCATAATTTGTTCCGGCCAATAAATTGTGGCCGATTTAGTATTGAAACAAACATTTTTGATTCTTACAGCGAAAAATCACAACATCAGAAGTTTTTTTTTCGCGGTGCAGTTTGAACGTGTTTCGGAGAAATACAAAACCCTTCGTGTTCTAAGGAGTGTATCGAATATAAGCTATCCACATACATTTGCGTTGTACGCATGAATTGGTGATGGTTTTTTATGCTCTGAACAGTGCATGCTATGCGTTTGACTGTCAGCTTTCTTTTGTTTACTTGTTTGTGCGGTTCAAATTCTGCGTTTTCAAAATGTCGCGTATTGAAAAGGAAGTGAAAATTAAGGTTCTGGACACATGGCTAAGTGAGAAGGGTATTACTATGCGAAAATTGGCGAAGCGGTTTGGAATTCATCATGCGAGTGTTAAAACCATCATTAATAAGTTTGGAGAACACTATTCTTTGGATGAGCTACCAGGAAGAGGCAGAAAACCCGGTTCTTACAACCCGAAACTGGAGCAGAAAGTGGTATCTCTAATCATGCAGAACAAATCAATTTCAATACGTGATTTGGCCAAAAAAGCAGGAACGAGTGTCGGAATGATCCAGCGTATTAAGAGGCGAAACCACCTGAAGACCTACAAGAAGCAGAAAATCTCGAAACAAAGTGCAGAACAGAAGAAGCGAGCAGCAACAAGGGCCCGGAAATTGTATTCGCGTCTTTTGCAGCGTCCGGATGCATGCGTTTTGATGGACGATGAGACCTATGTAAAGGAGGACTCAAAAACCCTTCCAGGTCCACAATACTTTACTGCCGTCGTTGAGGAGGATGTGAGCGATGCGGACAGGTCGATTCAAGTGGAGAAATTCGGTCGAAAGGTACTGGTATGGCAAGCAATATGTTCCTGTGGTTTGAAGTCAACCATTTTTTACACTACCGGAACTATAAATGCGGGAAATCTATCGATCTGAGTGTCTCCAGAAGAGATTGTTGCCTTTATATAAGAAGCATAGTACACCTCCACTGTTTTGGCCGGATTTAGCGTCGGCTCACTATGCCAAAACCACTCTCAATTGGCTTGCGGAAAAGGGTATAGATTTCGTTGAGAAAAATATCAATCCACCAAATTGCCTTCAGCTTCGACCCATCGAACGTTACTGGGCAATCGTGAAGAGGGTCTTCAAGAAGACTGGTAAGGCAGCTGGGAACATGCAGGAGTTCAAAAAATTTGGGCTCAAGCGTCCAAAAATGCGATGCAACACTTGTCCGGAACTTGATGAAGAGCATTCGATCCAAAGTTCGAAAATTCGTGAAGGAATAGCTTAAATTTCATCCGGTCTTCATTATGTTCAAGTTTAACCTCGTACAATACCGTTTTTTGTATGAATAAAATATCGGTTTTCAACATAATTTGAAAGAAAGTTTGTGGATAGCTTATTTTCGATACACTCCTTAGGCCAAAAATGGTTGTGTACTAAAGTGTTGGGTTTTCTCGAAATACCAGGTGGCGTGTTTTCAAAAAGTTCAGAGAAACTTTGTCGAACTCAAAGCAATCGTTGGGCGGGTACTGTCAACCATCAACTGCGGAACAAATTCATCAAGAACATTAAGGCAAACTTCAACATCTTAGACTGAGATTTGGCCAACAAGTTTCACGCAGTACCATGCAACGGATTCGTCTCCAGGAAAGCTTCAAGTCATACCGTCCCTGTAGACAACCAAATAAGGATCAAAAGCAGAATAATGTGGCACAATCCGGGCCAGAAAACTGTATGATCAGGTGTTGTCAAACTTCAGTTGCTGTCTCCTCACGGATGATGAAACCTTTGTATAGGCCGATTTCAAACAGCTACCGGGACAAACGTTTCCCTTATCTACGGCTCGGGAGATGCTCCTGCCAAATTCAAGTTTGTGTGTGCAGCTAAATTTGCACGTAAATACATGATTTGGCAAGGCATCTGTTGCTGCGTTAGGAAGACCAAGGTTTTCATCACTGATAAGACATTTAATTCAGAGCTGTACAGAACGGAATGAATCCAAAAACGAATATTGCCATTCATCAGATCCCACAATGAACCTGTCATGTTTTGGCCAGTTCTTGCATGCTGCCATTACAGTAAAACAGTGCTACAGTGGTATGAAACTAACGGAATTCAGTTTATATCGAAAGTACTCAACCCAACAAACTGTCCCCAGCTCAGACCGATAGACAGATTTTGGGCTATTGTGAAGAGGAAGCTGAAGGCAAATGGTAGTGTCGTAGATGGATGAAAATAATGTGCGCTGGTTGATATAACGTATTCCGGGAAAAGTCCGCACATTTCTTCAAAATTGAGATGATTTTTTTTGTATTTTCGCACATACACATACAGTTGAACTTTTTAGTTAAAACAGGATACGATTCTGTTTATGTATATCCAAAATATGCGCAATAGTCTTTGTCACAATTCTAACTGGGCCACACCTCATGTTCCATTTGCATTTCAACTTCGTCAAACTGTATTCTGCTGTCCGGAATTCCAACTTAAGCAAGCCACACAAAGTATTCCCACGAGCGCAACTAACCCTAAAAACTAATTTCCCATCACCGAAGCTCCAAAAAACCCACCGGTCACGAATCCGTACCGGGTTCGGAAAATTTAACAGGATGTGTTAATTAAGGAAAAGTTAATTTCCCAGTAGATATCTTGTCTGAGATGTTCTCATCTGCAAAGGACGGCGAGGACAGAAACCCAAACTGGTCATACCCTGTGGGTGGCCACTAAGCTGCGTAGCAATTGCACTTCCATGATAGCAACTTTTATGCCACCATAACTGTATCATTGCTGCAGCACTTCTGTTGTAATGCGTCCATCGGTGCAAGAAACATGAGAACATTATCATTCTCGTTGCTGCAGCAGTTTTCACATGCTGCTCTGCGCCACACAGAGGCGGGTGCATCGCCGGAAGTTGCAGCCTCACTCAATCTTACTGCTATGAATGATAACGCATAGTGTCGCAACTAACGGCGCATGCCACGGCGGACATGGTACGGAAAAAGTTTAGTTCGTGACCGGAACTCCACGGAGAATTTATCTCCTCGACGACCTAGATGTTCGCGTTATCATAAAACTTTTTCTCTGCACGTCCCCCCTATCTCGCTTGGTCCTCTGATTAATTACAGGAAAGGGGGAAAAGCGCTGCCGGCGTACGAAAGATCAACTGAATTGACCGGACTGTGGAAAATTTAATTGCTCTTCCTCGTCTCTTGGGAGGGGTGGAGTTGGATTTTAGGAATTTGTAACAAAGTGTGTTCAAAATGTAGAAGGCCGTATTGAAAAGAGCTCAATCAGTTTGCTGACAAGCAACATGCTCCGAAAAACCGTAATTGCGGAAAAGTTGATGAATGGTAAAATTTAATTCCAAAATCCCCCTTGTTCGGATTTGCATTGAACGTACGCAACGCATTCTGTTTCCCAAGCTCCTGAGAAGCAGGAACATTCGGGCTGCAGCAACCCTCTTCGGTGTGGACCTAATGTTCGGCAAGGATTACACCCGAACCGGTGCGGTGGCAGCGAGGGAGGTTCTTTCGTAGCACAAGCCATTACTCTCGTCCAGTCAGTGTCGGAAAACTACACACAGGATCCCTCGTTTACTCGCATTGGTGAATAAAGAAGAATTACAATGTTCACGTTAATTGAAAATTGGATTTTATGTTCCCCTTCTCCTCGTTGCGGGTGTGTGGGCGAGGATGATGGCTGAGCAATAGCTTATTGCAAGGTTTTTTGTTCGGTTTTTGAAGTGGAGGAAGGGGGGCTTCTGACTCAGATTGCTTTCGGACTTCGATTTGTCGTACGTCGTACGTCAAACAAGTGCAATGAAATGATCGTTGCATCAGTTCAGAACGAGCTAAAATGTTGGGAGAATTTTGGATATTTGACGATTGAATTAGATGACCAATGTTACAATAATACATCCCACAAAACTCCAGGGAATAGAACTGCCTCAAGCACTCAAAAATACCACTTAATCATTTACGGAGGTCGGAAAAGCAGCCATTTTTCACATCTCATAAAAGGCACATGTAGCTCAAGGAAGCCATCACAAGGTATTACTATCCCACCCTATTGTGAGTCACCCGCTGAGTGACAGTGACTCGCAAAATATTTATGATGATACTCATCGTCTTTCACCGTAAAGCTCGACTGTCATTCTAGTGGTATCACCCATATCAGCGAGAAATGGCTTAAAAAGCACATTTGTTGAATAATAGTGTCACTTACATTTAGCCAAACTATAAACTACTACCTAGATTTTGCGGGAAAAACTAATGCTTATTGCAAATCGTAATTTTGAACATTACAAAATCGTTATGGGTGAAACTCAGAATGTAATTTCCCGGAACTAGCAATGATAAATCTTGTTTTCACAAAGCCACTTCCACTGGGACCACGGTTGTCCCCCTTGGGGTTTCAACCTGACTATAAAGAAAACGACGCTAGATTTCACATTCTCGCAGCCTTGCCCCTCAGCGTGGCCAGAAATGGTACTTTCTCGAGACGACTAAGCCGTCCCATAGAACAGGGAGAACTATATGACGGCGTGCTGCTGCTGCTGCTGCTGTGGAACCGGAAGTGTGAGAAAGCTATTAAATATCTTCTCCATCATCATCATCTTAGTCATTCCAGAGGAACCGGAGCCGTCACCACTAGGGCAAAAAAAAGGACACATGCAACCATAAACCCTCCTTATTCGCGCTTAAGGCGATGTGATGGTACGGCTACAACACAAAGTAATAATAATCATATCCGTCGAGTCCACCCTCGCCGTGCCAGTTTGGATGAGAAAAAAGGCTGTGGTAGCGAAATAAAAATGAAGGAAAAGTGCACCGGAGTGACATTAAAAAGGACGCGCTCCGGGCATTTTTAATCTAAACGTTGAAAGTTCCTACCGGTTATGGCCTTTCTTGGACAGCAAATCCCTAGACAGACGACATGGCTTCCCGTTAAATACGCCAAAAACGTGCTGGAAGTTCACAGACCCATTGAGGTTTTGAGAAATGTAGTCCAGTTTAGTTTTTTGGACCTGCATGTATGTTTCCCAAACGGAAGGGATGTATGCGCAATACTCTGGATACCCAAGATATGTAGTAAAATAAGAATGAAGTATTTAATTTAAAGTACCTATTTATTTTAAACGCTTGGAATTACAAATGCACGCAATCAAAACATCAGTATTCTGCATTGATGATTTTTTTTTTCGAAGTTTGCGCTTCACTTCAGCCAAAAAAGTTTGAACAGACTCATTAGTGACCGGAAGCTCTGGTCTAGATTTGATGGAAATGTTTGGCATTTTTAACCTTCAGCTTCTTTCCTGAAAGCACTCTCTTGGGTTTTTTTCGATTGGGCGTAGCTCAGGACTATTCAAGACTATCCGGAACTGCAAACTGTAAACTTAAGAATTGTAAGAATTAAAGCCTGTTCACGTTAAATTTCGGACACCAAAATGAGAGCAGCATAAAACTTACACAATAATAGAGTAAAATTCTTCCGTAAAATTTTCGAACTCTCTGTAGTACACCCAAAATCAGGTTCCGTACGGTATCCTCGGATAAGCTTGCCGTGACGATTTTCCATCTTCTCTTAAAATAATCGGTACCATTTGCGTTCTTCTCAGTTTCGAAGAGTTTCCGCTTAACTAGAGCCCAATACCTCTCTATTGTGCACAATTCTGCACAGTTTGGTGGATTGGCTGTTTTCGGCACGTATTTGTCCTATTGAACCTTATACCATTCCAGGACGGATTTCGCATAGTGACAAGAGACCAAAACATAGCTGTAGAGTTGTAGCTTCTGATAAACGGAAATAACCGCTTTTGCAGACATCTTTCTTGTCCACATCCTCAGTGATAGCGCCGGTAAAGACGAAACTACTAGATTTTAGACCACAACTACATATGGCCTGTCATATCAAATACTTCTTTAGGAATTAAGACATCATTATTGTCTAGAAATTCTGGGCAAAGACGTTCCTATGGAAGCTGTTTAATGATTAAGAGTACGTTTGTTTTATCGTCCATTATGACACAACATCAACAAACTTTTTGCAAAAAAATGGTGTAGAGCTCCTTAGCACGACATTTTGCAGTGAAATTTAGTTTTCCATCAAGGTTGGGCGCCTTTTTCACTTTATATGCATTAAGGTTTTGCCTCTGCTTCATTTTTTGTACGTATGATTTTGACTTCTCAACTTTGCGAGCCACATTTCGTACGGAACGATTGGGATTTTCTCAATCATGGCTATTTTTTGGCTATTTGTTCCACTTCCAACCTTCGAATTTACAGCTAAGCAATGGTCAAATAATTTGATAACACAAAACACGATATTTTTCGGCAGTTTCTTGGCAGGATCGCGTATCGATAAATTCGGATTTTGCTACCGTTTGTACAAAATTCGTTTTCACACTTCCACTTGACTAGACTGTTAAATTTTACTGAATGTAACAAGAATGTTAACATGTGTGACACGTTTCAGCTATCCGTGAAGTCATTCAAAATCTACACTGGAAGAAACGTATCCGAAATTTAACGTGGACAGGCTTTATTCTAGTCATGTAGTTCGACGATTAATGCAATTCGAGTCTAGATTTACTAATGTCTAATTATTTTTTCATATATGTGTTTGACATCCCAACCTTCAGGACCAGCTGCAGGCATTTCGACATGCTTTCTACCAGGTTCCTTAGAAGCTGTGGATCAAGCACATCTCAAGAACGCTTAAGGGCTTCAAAATAGTTATTTTTATTGGTAACACCCATTTTGTCAACCCTGGCATCTAGAATCGCCCACAAATTCTCTATGTGGTTGAGGTCTGGGCTTTGTGGAGGCCATTCCAGCGGTTTGATCCGACAAGACCGGAAGAAAGACTTGGTGTTCTTGGCAGCATGCTTTGGGTTGTTGTCCTGCTGAAATACCAACTTTTCTTGAAGACCTGTCCAACGAAACCTCCAGATTTTTTCGCAGGATGTTGATGTAGGAATTTGCCGTCATTATCGATTTTCGCGTGGATACCTACTCCACTCCAGGAAAAACACCCCCAGATTATCATATTTCTTCCTCCATGCTTCACCACACCTTGGATGTGGCGCTCCTGAAGCTGCTCATCTAATCTGCACTCAAGCGATCTGCACCACACCCACCGCTTTCGATTTAAAAGGTTACATTTTGATTCGTCCATTTAGAGAACCGGATCCTGCAGATGATCGGCGCCAAACTTCCTCGTGGCAATCGAACAACTCTGCTGCAGGTTTGTTCAGCTATAGTTACCGCGAAATTGGTCTACGGAGTATGACTTGTGACCTGAGGAGGACAAACAAACTTGCAAACACTCGTTCCCGTCTACAACCGAATGGTTCGATTCAGCTCTGGAGCCTTCGTGACCAGTCCGATCAACACCGTCATGGCCGAAGCGGGCACACTACCCTTCGAACTGCTTTCGACACAGGCGATAGCGCGGACGGCCATCAGAATGCTATCGAAGAACCGCAACAATAACAACCTCCCCTTGCTTCGACGAGCATCGGATCGATTCGAAGAACTAACGGGCATTACGTTATCAACCGTTGGCCAACTTACAAGAAGCGAACGAGTCGGGCACGCACGCAAACCAGTAGTTGTGTGGGATGTGCTGCGATCAGCACGAGCCGGAGATTCACCGGAAAATGTGCAACCACTCGTACAACAATTGTTGGCAACACAATTCAACCAGTCAACTGTAGTCTACACCGAATCGACGAATCAAAGTCTGTAGATACTGTAGGGGCAGCTTTTGACAACAGTGGCATATCTGGAACATACAGTATCCCAAAGATGGGTAGCATATTCTCTGCGGAAGCGTATGCAATAAAAATGGTAATCGCGATAACCAAGGTTGCGGCTTATCATTTTTGACTTATCCATATTCATTTGCCGCTAGCTCTTCTCAGAAGCTCAATTTCAAAATATAGTGTATGATGAACTTATGGTGCTTGAGTAGACCTACAACTTTGTCTAACAATACATAGCTCTATCTCTTATATCTGAAGAATAAGAGCGTATATTCGCAGTGATCTTCGCGATGATATTTGCGGTGAAGATCACGCGAAGATCATCCTGAAGATCACTGTGAATATACGCTCTCATGTCGAAGATATAGGAGTTAGAGCAATGTACTGTTAGACAAAGTTGTAGGTCTACTCATGCACTACAAGTTCATCATACATCATATTTTAAAATCGACCCTCTGAAAGGAGATATTGGCAAATGAATATGCCTGAGTCAAAAATGATAAGCCGCACCCCTGGCGATAACAAACCTGAGTGATTTGGTAATTTCATCAGACTCTACAAGTTGCCTACAGGCCTTGGAAACAGGGAAATCAAGACATCCATGGATTCAAGAGATAGAACAGGCTGCATGAATTCGATCTGTTCGACTCTGCTGGATCTCTGGCCATGCAGGCGTCAATGGGAGTACCGGGGGGGAATACAACGAAACTAGACGACAACCGGCCATCGATATCCTAATCCCAGCGGAAGATACATTGAGAGCAATCAGGCAACGCATAAGGAACTGGTGGAGCAGCAAATGGTACGAATCCAGAGAATCGAAGCTTAGAAAAGTGAAGTGTAACACTCACATATGGACGGAAAAAGGTTGGCACATCCGATCAGCGTCTTAGGATAGGCCACACACGACTTACGCACATGTTACAATCGAAAAAAGATCCCCTGCCGAACTGTGACTGTTGTGGTACGGTGCTGAATTTACGGCACCTGATATTAGACTGCTGGAAAGTCTACGTGATTCCCTGGACAACACAGATGAACGAATAGCACAAATGTTAAATTTTGTGCGCAACAGTGGCTAACTTTGAAAGAAAATAAAAAGAAAGTGAATATGATGAAGAAGAAAAAAATAAATGAAAAGTGTAGAGAAATAAGAAGAAGCAGATACATATGAAGAAGAGAAAAAGAAGTCAGAAACTACAAATACAACAAATTTGTATCACAAAACTCCGCTTTCCCGACACGAATGCACACGAGTGTGTAAAGTGTCCTACATAAATAAATAAACAAACAAACAAACAGAACTCTACGGGCTTATCAGCATGCTTAATAGCAAACCTGTGCCGGTTGGCCTTGCTGATAAATGGGCACTTCCGGGCAACTTTGTTGATCAGCCCCTGAGCTTCAAGACGGTGTGAACACTTCGACCAGAAACTGATAGCTGAAGGGTTTCCTGAATCTCACGGAAGTTACTTTTGGGTTTTTCGTGACTTCGGGCATGATCTTGGTGTCCGTTCATATGTCCGTTTTGCGCTTCCTGCACCTGTCTGAACGATCCACCACTGATCCGAACATTTTTTGTTTCAGTAGAATTTTCCCAACCACTAATACCGTACTTCTAGCGACAGCCTGGTGCGATTCACCGTTTTGCACATCGCGAACCCCAATTTTTGGGACACACAAAAAATTGCTATCGAAATCACTACGCTCTCCATTTTTTTTCAACTGAATCAAACGCGATCACGTGTACAAATGCACCAGGTCAAGCCGTTTGTGAAAAGGATAACGAGTGGTACCGTTGCGTTCTGGCTGGCTTCTGTGTCGTCTTCCTCAGTACTGCCGGGTGACACCGAGCAGGAAATGGCGAAGTTCCATCGGCACAGGTTTTCTCCGTCTCATTAAAACCTTGGCGGGCCTCCAGTACGGTCCATTCTCCACCGCCCGACCTCACCAGCCCGGCGGGAGTAGGTTAAGATATACCTGACCTACGATGATCAGGCTCTAAACAGGGTTCCCCATGAAGGGCCTTGTCAACCCTCGCATGGCCTCCCTGCTCGCCCTCAAGAATGCATAGATAACCACAGGATCACTATAGCGAATATTCCACGGCTGAAGAAGGACCCAACAAAATAGAGGGTAATACCTCAGGAACGACGAAACCCCAGGAGAAAGCGAATCCATTCGCTATAGGCCCAGTGAGAACCCCATAGCATAGGATGTGGGAGTGGTCCGAGCAGTTGGTTACGATTATTGACTTTTCGTCATCACGCAACAACATTGCTTAGGACCTTAAACTGAGCCTCCTTAGGCTACGCATGACAGTGCAGGCTGCATGCAAGGAGAGGGAAGAGCTGGAGGCCAAGCTCCTAGCTGAGCAAAGTGCCAAAGAGTGCTGGCCCTTTTCCACCAAAAGGGCAAGAGATAGAGCCTCGAAGCAGATCCCGACGGAAGCATCCGTATAGGTCGGAGAGTCGACCCCATTTACCACTGGGGCGGTGACCTCCAAAGCTGGACTAAATGGCAGTCCTCGGACAAAATGGCTCCTGGTGCTTCTAAGAAGCATATAGTGTCAAAAGCCCCAGTAGGGAAGCAAAACTACGCGAACGTGGCGGCGGGGTCAGAGGGTCCATCCTTGCGTCCAGCTCCGGCTGGCCCCAATGACAACAACCATAAGGGAAGGTCCATTAATTATGTCACGCAGTAATGGGAGCAGGGGATGGGGGGGGGTTGAGAAAACGTGACGATCCATACAAAAAAATTTGGAGGTCCATACAAAAAACGTGACAAGGGGGGAGGGGGTTATAAAAAGTCAATTTTTGCGTGACGTTTTTATTGGACGTTCCCTAACTAGCACAGAAGTAGACGCTAGTGCTTGGAGGGGGATGAATAATGACCCCATGCCTGGCAGGGGAAGCCACTGGAATAAGGTCCGAAAAAGAGAAATAGGACAAAAAGGAAAGGATAAGCGACAGGTGGCCCACAAGCGTAACCGCGGAGAGGCCCTCATCGTCAAGACCGAGGCGTCAAAGTACTCTGAGGTCTTGCGTCGAGACCGTCGGGACCGATGCGTCGGGACGTTAAATTGGCAGGACTAGGCACCGATGTGCGGAGTGTACCACCTGCACCAGCGAGATGCTCCTGGAGCTAAAGAAGGCAACAGCGCTGAAGGGCCTGGCGGACATAGATCTGGCAAGACAGGCCTCAGGTGAGGGTGTAGAGGTACACTCCCTCGTCTCACACGTTACTTAAGGAACAGTGCAAGGTCGAGGTTGCCACCGCAGACAAACGTCTACAGAAGGAAAACTCGGGACCCAGGTGGCAACTATGAGGGTAGCGGCAGTCGACGCGGACGCGGCGTTGAAATTGGCGAAGGTGAAGGTGGGATGGTCTATATGCCCAATTAGCCTGTCTATCACAAACGAAGGCTTCTTGGTTGTAAGAGTGAATGGAGTGTTCTTCTACAGCTGCTACGCACCGCCGAGATGGTCGATCGAACAGTTTTCCAATATGCTCGATCGGATTACAACTGAGCCAACTGGCCTAAACCCGTTGGTAATAGCGGGGACTTAAACGCTTATACGCTCGAGTGGGGAGCCGTCTTACCAACCCCAGCGGTCAGATTCTGCTGGAGGCCTTGACTAGCCTCAATGTGGACCTATCCAACATAGGTATAAAGAGTACCTACCATAGAAACCGAGCGGAATCGATAATCGACATTACATTCAGTCCTGGGCTGCTTAGAAATTAGAGGGCTACAAACTACATAGCGACCATCGCGACCACTTGGCTGAAAGGAGGAGCATCCACTTCATTCGCCCACAGATGGAGGACGTCCTACCTTGACGTAGAGACATTGAAAGAGGCGCTTGATAGGGAACGAAACTTACGCGTAACCCAGAAACCATGTGGCGACCGACTCGTTATGAGACTTACACGAGTCCGCGATGCGACCATGCCGAGGAAATCAAACCGAGGAATGGAAGATTGCCGGTGTATTGGTGGACGGAGTCGATCACCGACCTCCGAAGAACATGCCACCACGCAAGACAGAGGATTCAAAGAGCGTGGTCATACGCCGAGAGAATTGAGCGTAGAGAAGCACTCGTCGCCGCGAAGATTAAAGCCAGTAAGCGAGCCTGCTTCAAGCGCCTGTGTCAGAAGGCCAATACAAATCCGTAGGGTGACGGCTATCGGGTAGTAATGGCCAAAACCAGAGGATCGGCGCCAACCAAGCAATCACCAGAGCTGCTGCAGGTGATCGTTGGGGGACTCATTCCGAACCACGACCCGAGTCCATGGCCTCTTGCCACCGTAGATTTGTCCCATGACCAGCGTTCCAGTATCCCAGACCTTAACGCTGTCACAGCGACGGAAGGGTGGACGGCTCAACCGCCTGAGCGAGGAGTGGACGTGAGCATTGACAACTGCACAACGGGGGCCGACGACGAAGCGACGGTGACGAATGAGGATAGCAAAGTCGCTAAAGTTGAACAAAGCGCCGGGGCCGGATGGTATTCCGAACCTGGCCATCAAGACGGCTATCTTGCTGGATGTCGAAATGTTTACGGTGGTGATGCAAATGTGTCTGAACGAAGGCGTCTTTCCAAACGCCTGGAAAATTCAGACCCTTGTGCTGCTACCAAAGACAGGGAAATCCCCAGGGTATTCATGGGCATATAGACATATATGTCTGTTGGATATAGCGGGTTAGGTGTTTTAGAGGGTAATCCTCAACAGACTGACAACATACACGGAGAGTATAGGCGGCCTGTCTAATAATCATTGTGGCTTCCGTAAAGGGAAGTCGACGGTGGATACCATCTTGTCCGCCACCAAGACGGCTAAGGTGACAATCCAGCGCAAGAGGCGAGGAGTACGATACTGTGCAGTGGCCATGCTTGACGTGAGAAATCGTGCAATAGCACCAGTTGGGTGGCTTTTGCGGACTCACTCAACGCCTTCAGGTTCCTGGGTTGGAAAGTTACTTCCAGAATCGCATATTGGTACACAACACAGAAGCAGGCCAGAAACGTGTCCAAATCACCGCAGGCGTCCCACAAGGTTCGATATTGGTTCCGGTGCTATAGAACACGATGTACGACGAGGTACTGCGGCTTGAGTTTCCGAGCGGAGTAAAGATTGTCGGGTTTGCAGACGATATTACCCTAGAGATGTGTGGTGAATCCATCGAAGAGGTCGAGTTAACGGCCTCACACTCCATTGGCATTGTGGAGAGATGGATGAGCTCCAGGCAATTGGAGCTAGCCCACCATAAGACTCAGGTCACGGTGGTGAATAATAGGAAATCGGAGCAACATGCGACGATCAGTGCTAGTAACTGCACAGTAGAATCGAAGAGGTTCTTGAGGTATCTTGTGGTCATGATCGACGATAAGCTGTCCTTGGTCAGTCACGTCGATTACGCTTGCAAGAAAGCCTCAATGGCTATATCGGAATTATCCCGCATGATGTCGAATAGCTCGGCGGTGCAAGGGAGTAAGCGTAAACTCCTGGCCAGCGTCGCCCTGTCCATACTTAGGTACGGCGGGCCGGCATGGATCACCGCCTTGAGTACCAGAAGCTACGCAAGTAAGCTAGAGAATACGCACAGGCTTATGTGCCTAAGAGAGGTTAGTGTGGAATTAACCTAGTGGGTCGGTAGGCGACACGGTGAAGTGAACTTCCACTTAACGCAGATATTGTCAGGCCACGGCTGTTTTAGGGACGCCTGGGACGCGGTATGCGTAGCAGCCTCCCAGATCGTCCTCGATCTCCAACAAAATGGCGAAACGACCAAAGGCAGGTCGCAGGGACCACCTAACTACTGAAGCCCTAAGTAGTTAGACATAGTGGGTGCTTAACAAGCACAATAGCCCCCTCCCGTAATACCAAAGGTGGTTCCGGGAGGATTCAGGGCTTAAGGCATGGGTGGGTTTTTAGTGGGTCGAGGAGTTGGCACCCTTATCCCCACACCCTGTGTTCTTCAGGTGTCTGGTTGCAGATTTTCCATCCCGTCTAAAAAAAATACTATATGAGGATCTATATTTTATATATTATATATACACTACTATTCTATACTAGACAATACTCGATATACTAATACAAATAAGGATTGAATACAA
>JASCZW010014758.1:0-22156 GCA_034211315.2 Aedes japonicus
GAAGTTCACATTACTTTTTCGAGCTGTTTAGGAGAAATATATGGTGGACTCTCATTATTTTGAAGGAGATTCTCTTGAAGAATGCATAAATACAGTACAATAGAAACTACTAGCTCTAGTAATACGGTAGATTTATAATTTTAAGATCAATAATAATCTATAAAAAAAATATAAAAAATGAGTGATGTGACTGTAATTTACATCATGGCATGTAAAATTAAGTGTTCAGTCTTGCGAACTTGAAAGAGAACGTAAATTTAAGTCTTGCTAGCCGCTTCGTTTAGGTGCTTCGGAAAAGACCTTATTTTACATGAAATTTTCAAAGTGTGCAAAACACAAAATCTGCTCATGATAAGTTCATTTTAAGTAGCATAATTCATTTTATACAGCCAAATTGCGCGTGTACCAAGCTTATAATAACGTGATAAATCAACATACAGTTAACTTTACACATCACTGTTACCAGGAGTTATAGAATACATCAAGATGTCCTTACCTCTTTGACTAGTTCACAAACATCCTCCAACAGCAAATTCGTTCTCATTCAGTAAAACTATTCTCCGCCGACCCTCAATTCCCAGCGCACCAGTAGTTAATCGATCAATCTGTCAATCGAAATTGAAATTGACCGGAACCGGATCGTACGCAGTAGAACAATTTATCAATCAATTTCGCTACCGCAATAATACCTACCACTACATTCCGTTCAAATAGCAACTCCATCCCTTCCGTTCGAATCCTTCTGCCAATCGTCGGGACAGTGACTTTATTCGTCCCCCCTCCCCCCTCAGAAAACGTCTCAATTTAATTCCACTAAAACGCGTAGAAAATGGAGAAATATGTGCGCTACTTGGTCCATACAGTAAATGTCTACATCGGTTCCCATCGCGATCCGTAATTGGGTGTTCAATCAACTGAATAGCCCTACGCCCGCCCCTTCCCTTCCTGCTTCGCCGTGTTCCGGAATGGTAATGGGCGGCGCCCCGTAGCAGCACAATCGATGCAAATTGCCCCGCTGAAAACTTCGACGCCACCACCGAGCGCTCGGTTTCGTTCAAAATGCGAGGAGGGAAGGTTGCTGCTGAAACTCGTTATAATAATGCATCGTTTCGCTATATTCTCCATTACTTTTTTTTCCGTCCTTTTATGGTCTCTTCGGTCGTCGGTCGGTTGGCAAACCGACGACCAACGCTATACACTGCTGCTAACTGGAGAAAGAGAGCGCAGCAAAAACCGCAACCGATTAAGAGACGGATTCTTTTTTCTTTATTATTACTCTCCACTTAGCATCGTTACTACGAACTCCCACTGGTGGCCTGCTGGTTTGGTCCTGTAGCAGTTTCGTATTTTTGGTTGGCAAACAGGTTATTACGAGGCAATGGGGGTGATGTGGACGTATTTAATGGGCGTTGTCCACTGTAAACCCATTCAGAACGGAGTTTAAGGCGCTTCGAAAGCAAACTCTGAAGACTCTGTTGGAGGCAGATCGCAATTCATTTGACATGGAGTAAGGTCTGTATCTGCAATAATCTGGACGCTTCAAAACTGTAGTTGAATACGCATGAAGCATTTTATGTCTAATTTATTTTATTAGTTTGATTGTTTTCTCACATGTTTCCTGTCAACTAAAAGAGTGATAAACGAAATACGGTAAACCTACAAAGGGATCTCCATGTTCTGGGGATTCTCCAAGGTGTTTGAAATCATCATCAACAATGCTTTATTCAATTCCTGCAAAACATTTCATTTACATTTCAACAGCTCAGCGCGGTTTCTACCCGAAAAGATCTGTTGTTACGAATTTAACCGAGTTCGTTTCACTTCTAGTTCGCACATGAACCCTTGTGGCAGGGGTGCCATTATGCCAGATTAATCAAGCACTGCCAGACTTTTTATCGACAAAAAGACAAAAAGAGAAACCCTGTGAAATGCCAGACGTTTTGAAATTAGAAGAGACTAAAAAGAAGCGTCGTTCAATCCCTCCACAAAAGTGTTAAGTGATTTGCGTGAGTGCTTATTTTATATCCCCGCTTTTAATATGCTCATACTATTTTCAATGGTGAAAATAACAAAATGATGTAATGAACCTTGATATATTAGTGTGAAAAGCCTTACCCATCAAGTTTTCAAGCAGTTTTGACGTTTATTTTGTTGATTCGTTAGCGCACTCACTTTGCCAAATTGAAGCTGAATTCCGCAAAATATCAAGTGCAACTATGTCGTGTGTAGTTTTCGTCCACAGAAAACGATTCGTAGCTATTTTGTGCGAATAGGCAATCCGACAAATATTTGGTCAAATAATGGAGAAATCCAGGTTAAGTAAAAGTGAGGTTAAACGTCGTAGACGGCGCTTGTTAAAAATAGGTTTTCGAGCCTTCTAAGCAAAGTGATAAAAAGATACGAAAATCTACGCTTATGATGATACTGATCAATTCCATACACTGAATGTTAATTTAAGTTTATATTACAAAATTGAAGGTAATACTCACAAATCCATTTGTTGTTTTTTGCAACGAAACTGATTTGTTCTTCTTATGAAGATACATTCGTAATTAATGGCACACACGCAACTGTCAAAAGCACGTAGCTTTTGTTGGCACAGAAAGAACATTCGTACATTGTACGAAAACAACACAAATGTTACGAATATCTGGTCACAAATTAAAAAGAAGCGTGTCTCTGGTGGTTGCATGAAGGACTGACAGATCTACTTCATCGACTCAAAATGTTTTTTTGTTATTTAGAAAGTGCTGATTCTGAATCCGTGGTTGATCTCATTAGGCCACGCTTATAGCTGTCGACAGCGCTTTGATTTTTATTTTGGGTTAGATAAATTATTCCCGCCCATAACAGCAGAAACATGATCATGCATGAGAACAGTATGAAAGAGAAACAGGAATTGGCTGGTCATCACGAAGTTCATTTTGTGCATTGTACAAAAAGGTGTAATGTAATGTTTTATACAATATACGAGACATTTGTTCTACGAACGAAATCCATGTTTACGAAACACGTGAAAGCTACTTTACGCAAATAAATTTTCAGTGTACAATTTGAAAAATAGCTAGAAATTCGTTATGAATTTCAGTTTTAGATACTACGATGTTTAACCTCACTTTAGCTTGGGTTCTTCAATTGTCAAATATTTGGCATTACTGAAGTATTCGAGTATATGAGTCACAAAATGAGTCATTTTGGGACAACATTTGTACAGCCCCTATCAACATTTATAAAACCTCTTGAACCCTTTTAAATTTTTTGTACAGATTTTACATTTCCGTGTATTGCCAGATTTTGCCGGATTTTTTATTTAAGAGATGCCAGATATTTTTCAAAAACTAATGGCAACCCTGGCTTGTGGTAAAATCGATGCTGTTTCTACAGATTTTAAGGCAGCCTTTCGTGTAGACCATGGTATTTTGATTGCAAAGCTCGAAAAACTTGCTGTTTCTTCCACTTTGGTGTGCTGGTTTAAATCATACCTGACGACTCGGACCTCTCCTGTTTACACTGTTCATCAACGAACTCGCTCATATTCTACCTCCACGTTGTAGATTATTTTATGCGGATGACGTTAAAAATAAATCATGATCATCAACTGTTTTAAGGACTGTGAAAACCAAATGAAATTCGATTATTGTATTTCCGATAATTTACTTCAAAAAGCAATACGTACAGGTTTGGGCCGCAGGGTCTCAGATTGTTACGAAACTTTTTACACGCGTAAGGTTCACATGAACAAAAATATATATTTAGAAAAAATCAGGGTTGCCAGTTTTCACTTATTGGTATGATTTTTATGCTGACGTAAGAACTATGAGACACTACTCTTGTCTCGCAAAAAACGCCAATTGAAGTTTTCCTATGTTCCCGAACATACTAACTTCAAAAACTCATAAATCAAGAACGATATGTCGTAGAAAAAAAAATCTACCAAACTGTAATGAAATTTTCGTAAAAATTTGGAAAAAATATAAACTTAAAAATAAAATAAAATAAAAACTCCTACAAAATTCGGAAGAAAAATTGCCCATTTTCTAAATCATGGAAAATTAATTATATATTTATTAATTAAATTTATAAACTTTCCTTTGTGAAATTTTGGCCATGGAATTTTCATTTGTTTTTAAGTAATGCTCGAAAAACTCTTCTTTATACAAAAATGAAAAAGTTCCTAAAACTGTCGTCTTCTTGTTTGCTCGTACGTTTCTCAGATGGTTGTTCGGTTTGTTTCCCATTCGATTGGTTGTCGCTAGAGGAAAATTGATTAAGCTTTGCTTACATAGTTTCTTTATAATCTGGATTGAAACAACATTATTGAAAGCACGGACGTTGATGATATGTCTGAACGATTTCGTGGCGTTATAAAACATTGACTGACTTCGAATTTACAAGTCTCTCAGCAGTGTCCATACTGTTCGAAATTATGTTAAGCCAAGCTGTCTTCACTAGTTCGAGGAACATTTTGACAGGTCAACATGGATTTATTCTTATAAGGGCGGTTGCGACCAACGTGGGGATTTCGGGAAACGAGAAAGCAGATGCACTAGAAAAAGCGGCCTTGATGGATGAAAATGTCGAAGAAGAATACTGTGAAGTACCAAGTGAAGATATCATCCGTAACTGTAAATCAGAGATCCGTGAAAACTGGGAAGGCAAGTGGAGAAATGATACACCTTTCCTGAGAAGCATCAAATCAACAACTTTACAGTGAACCGGCTTCACAGAGATTAACGCATCAATATTTATTCAACCAAGATAGAAACTGTTGCCAAACATGTGATAGAAGCTGTACCTCACATACTCATAGATTGCAGTGCAAACGACTTTCAACGACAAGAATGTACACAAGGTTAAACAATTGGAGACTTTCTAGGACCAAATGAGGATGAGGAGAAGAAACAAGTTTTTAAAAGACACGCAACTAATCAATTTTTTAAAAGATAAAAACTCAACTTGAGCCTGAGCATGATTGACCGCCCACGATGTTACTTCAGGCTCGCCAGATCAGCTGCTATTTACAGTTAAAGAATCAATAGACATGTTTGGACTAACATCATCCTCAATGTTTGAAAACCACATGATCTATTGTGAAGCAATACCGGCGCCGGCCGTGCCCGAATGCTATTCAAGAAGGGAATAGCGATAAACGCAGGGGTGCCATTATGCCAGATTTATCTGGCACTGCCTGACTTTTTATCGACAAAATGAGAAAATGCCAGACTTTTAGAAATTAGACTAGATTAAAAAAAACGTCGTTAAATCCCACTCCACAAAAGCGTTAAGTGATTTGCGTGAATGCTTATTTTATATCCACGCTTTTCATGTGCTCATATTATTTTCAGTGGTGAAAATAATAAATTAATGAACCTTGATGTGTTAGTGTGAAAAATTCTTAACAATTACGTTTTCACGCGGTTTTGATGTTTATTTTGTTGATTTGTTTGCGCATTCTTGTCACTTTGTCACATTGAAGCTGGATTCCGCAAAATAACAAGTGCAACTATGTCGTGTGTTGTTCTCGTGCAATGAAAACGATTCGTAGCTATTTTGTGTAGATATGTAGCCCGTCAAATATTTGGTCAAATAATGTAATTCCACGCTTGTTTGTCACTGAAGTTTGCGAGTATACGAGTCAAAAAATGACTAATTTTGGGACAACATTTGTAAAGTGCCAATCAACATTTGTGAAACCTCTTGGACCCTTTTCGATTGTTAGTCCAGATTTTTACATATCTGTGTATTGCCCGATTTTGCCAGATTTTTTATTTGTGACATGCCAGATATTTTTCAAAAACTAATGGCAACCCTGGATAAACGTGTTGTCGTGATACTCGCTTTGAAGGAAAAAGACGAATTTCACGCCAACTCATCCAGTGGTTGGCAGCACCCTCTCAGAATGAAACTTTGGGGGTGTGTAGACTATG
The DNA here is from genome assembly GCA_034211315.2 of Aedes japonicus. Taxonomy (NCBI): domain Eukaryota; kingdom Metazoa; phylum Arthropoda; class Insecta; order Diptera; family Culicidae; genus Aedes; species Aedes japonicus. The sequence goes on from JASCZW010014758.1 coordinate 5,928, forward strand.
TCTTTTCAAGCAACTTTGCATACCTTGTTTTTTTCAAAATTATTAATTCAAGACTACCATTTGAAAGGGGCTTAAGTTTTTTGATCGATTTTCTTAAATCAACGTAACTCAAAAAGGAAAAGACTTACAAAAAAGTAATGTATGAGTGACTTTTAGCAAATTGTTTTTACTTTTATGAAAGAAATTGTAAAAATAGTAAAATCAATTCTTACACACTGAAAATAAATATTTTAAGATTTAAAGTCAATATGCCAAATATGGCTATCCTTAGAATTGGACGATTTTTTTTTTTTAATAAAGGCCATATAATTATCTAAAAGCTCGCCATACACTGCAAGATGGGTATTTTTAAGAAAATAAAGTTTTTCCAACAAAATAATTTTCATGTCAACATTACTCTAAAACGACAAGACTTGAAAAAAGTGATGTATGGGTGACTTTTAGAAAATTGTCTTGGCTTTCATGATTTTTTTTTTAAATTGTTTAATCGATTCTGGCACACAAAAAAAAATATTATAGAATTTATAGTCAATTTGCAAAAAATGACTATCTTAGAATTGGACAAATTTTTTTTTAGGCCTTATAATTGCCTAAAAGCTCGCCATACACTGCAAGTTGGGCATTTTTGGGGATTTTTTTTTCATGTCAACATAGTTCAAAAAAGACAAAAGCTTAAAACAAGTTATGCATGTATGACTTTTAGAAAATTGTCCTAGCTTTTATAAAATAAAATTTAAAAATTGTAAAATCGATTCTGGCACACAAAAAACAAATTTTTCAAAATAAAAAATAACGGCTATCTTAGAATTAGACAACTTTTTTTTTATTAAAGGCATTATAATTGTCCAAAAGTTCGTCATACATTCAAGAAAAAAAGGGTTTTCTAACAACAATTTTTTCATGTCAACATAACTAAAGAAGGAAAAATCTAACAAAAAAGTGCTGTATGAAAGACTTATAGAAAATTATCTTAGCTTTTATGAAAAAAGTTTTTAAAATTGTAAACTTGATTCTTACACGCTAAAAAAAAACGTTTTAAAATTTAAAGTCAATTGAACGAATTTTTTTCATAATAAATGCAATATAATTGTCTAAAAGTTTGCCATACATTGCTAGATGGGCACTTTTAAAGAAAAAAGTTTTTCTCACAACATATTTTTCATGACCTATTTTTACCATGTATCATGTAAACTCGTATAGTTATGTAGAAGGAGATGTTCGCTCATCACCATGAGGCACCAAGAGTGAACAACAATGTTTTTTGGCTAGAATGAAAGATATGAAGAGAAAGTTTTGATAGTTCCGCTAGTGTGCGGCAGGATTGGAAATGTAACAGATGTTTTTTTTTTATGAAAATTGAGCGAAAAGGGTACGTATACAGTGGTACTCGAATCGAACGACATTTTTGCCTAACATCCCACTGCGGGGTAGGTTGAAGGAGAACGGACTAAGTCCGCCACTCAACAGGCAAAAATGTCCGGTTGGAAGACGCCTGCATGTACCACTGTGGCTTGTATAGTTATTCTAGCGATCTATTGTGTGCACTCTGTTTACTGATGCGCACATGGGAGAGGAAATCTCTCCTTTTTTGGGTTTGTTTTGATTCGCACCGACTGACGATCACTAAAGTTTTTCTCGTCGTCTCCAACGTAGAGACCTCGGAGAGAAACACCGTGAAGCGATGCGATACTGGTCCCCACCAGTATAATTAATGGTTACCACCATTTATGGTTTCACATACATTAATTGTTATGTTATATATTCTCCGTGCGAGGAGTAACGATTATGATGTACGGGCGGAGAATATATAACATAACAATAACATAACCAAAAGTGTACTTAAACAAGTCTTTCATAACTGCTTGTTCGGATATTCCTAATTTTTAGGGGCGATTCAAATTTGGCTTCGTATATCTTAGGGTGGTGTAAAAGGGGAAGAGGGAAGGTCAAGATCTGTTACAGAATGTGTAAAATGTATGGAAAAAATAAAAAAAAATGGATATGCATCAAGTGTTATCAAATTAGAAAATTCTAATTTGACAAGATTTGATGTTTATCCATTTAAAGGCGATTCAAATATGAAGTTATATGAATTTTCTAAATACAGTTAATGTCAATGAAAATTCATAGGTTTTTACTTGGTAACATCTTCGCGTATTAGTAATTAACATATATATTCAATTTCATGAATCAGAAAACCAAGTAGCTGACGTTTGATTCTTTGATTTTCTGAAATAGGTATAAAGCAACGAACCAGTGTAACAGTTATTGTTTTTACGTGGCTATAGAACTCCTCAAGTTCTTCTGACATTTTTGCATACTCTTCAGTTGATAGGAAGCTGAAATTCCGTTTTGTAACACTTGTATTTAACTGTTCAACTGCCCAGTCATATAGTTCTCGAGAAGTTTGCTTGTGCTTCCATAATCTTGAGCAAGGCTTGCTCTCTTTGCCATTCGCTTGAGATTACCACCAATAGCATTACATGGACCTTTCCCATGAGACGTTCCAATCCATATATGGACTTGAAATTGCACACGCTGGCAAAGTTAATGGGCCGCTGCTCCAGCTGACATGAAAATATTTTTTGACCAATACATATATTGAATTTTGTTTAATGAAATCTAGCAATTTTGATCAGAGCTCGAAAAAATTGACACCTGTCGTGGACAACGAGTGAAAAAAATATTCAGTGTGCACAATTTTCGCTCTCTTCATTTCATTCTATCAGTCACGCAATACATTCGTGTCGACGTATTTTGCTGTGCTCAGTTATTCCGTTGTCTCTGTGTTTCACAAAACTTATGCTCACCATAGCAAAGCACATACCTGGCAATTCAAGCCTCAAGAGATTTTGGTTGCTTGACTGAATGTTCTGGTAACGAGTCATTCATTTACGCGCTCGTGAGTGATTTTTTCTGCCACAGGATTTCAAATATTCCCGAACATGGCTGAAGACAAAGGAAGCCAAAAGGCTAAATGGCCGAAATCGCTACAGAGTTTGTGGGGCATTTGTTCGAGAAAAGCCATTTGCAGGATCGATTCGAGAAGTTTTGGTTTTTTCCACTTCACTGATTCTCCAAATGAATGACTGTTCTTTCTTCTTCACGGTAGAACGTTGACATTGAACGAGTTGTTTGCGCTTGTGTATGTTCACTGCTTTCTGGAACGAATGAATGATGAAAGTAAAGCAACACAAAACAAGAGATTCATGAAGGCAAATTTGTGTTTACTTCATGTTCGCTAGGAACAGTTCGTGATGATTAATATTATGTCTCAATCAGGGTGAAATTTGAGAATAAAATATGTTAAATTTTGATTTTGATTAACCAACTGAACTGCTATTCAGTCATGGGTCAATACTTTAGATATTATGATAAAGTTTTTGTTTTCCAATTTATTGTCCTTCTTGTAACATACTTCAAAGGTTGGTAATAAACAGGATCAACCACCTGATTTAATTTTTTTATCACTAAAGTTTAAAAAATTAATAATATAAAAATAAGCTTTTAACAAATTGCATCCTTGATTTTTCAAATATTCAAAGACCCTTAAAAAATCCAAATTGTCATTATAATTAAATTTAATTGGCTTATGTGAGGTTTTAGGGCCAAATTAAAAGACGAGTAGGCGCGATACACGGTATAAATTGGACATGAAAAATTCGTTGTAAGAAAAACCTGTTTTTCCTTAAAAGTGCCCGTTTCGCAATGTATGGCAAATTTTTGGACAGTTATATTGCCTATATTAAGAATTGTTTTTGTCTATTTCTAAGATAGTCATTGTTTGCTTTTTGACCTTAAATTTTTGTTTTTTGTTTTTTAGCGCCTAAGTATTGATTTTACAATTTTTACAATTTTTACCATAAAATTAAAAATAATTTTCTAAAAGTCATTTATAGGTACATCATTTTTATGTAAGTCTTTTCCTTTTTGAGTTATGTTGACATGAAACATGTGTTGTTAGAAAAACCTTTTTTTCTTGAAAGTGCCCATCTTGCAGTGTATGGCGACCTTTTAGATAATTATAATGCCTTTAATAAATTTGTTTTTGTTAAGTTCTAAGATAGCCATTTTTCGCAAATTGACTTTAAATTTCAAAATATTTTTTTTGTGTGCCAGAATCATTTTTTAAATTTTATTTCATTAAAGCTAAGACAATTTTCGAAAAGTCACTCATACATCACATTTTTGTTAGTCTTATCCTTTTTGAGTTACGTTGATTTAAAAAAATCGTTCAAAAAAAATTAAGCCCTTTTCAAATGGTAGTCTAGATAAATTTTGAAAAAACAAGGTATGCAAAGTTGCATGAAAAGACAAAGTCTACACACCCCGAAAGTTTCATTGGATTCTGAGAGGGTGCTGCCAATCACGAAGACGAGTTGGCGTGAAATTCGTCAATAGAGATAAGCAGAGATGGCATTTCGCACTAATGTTCGCCGGTGCGTGAGATTTGTACCTTCACAGAGGATACAACCATAACTCACCTCAGATAAAGCAAAGTGCTCTTTTATTGGGTTAAAAATAGACAGAGTGGAAGTGTGCGCCGGTGATGGGATTACCCGGAGTGAGTGAACCACACTCTCTTTTAAACGATCGCGCTCACCTGCTCTCATCTGTCTTCGCCCACGTGCTCTCGCCTGCGATCACTGCTGCGTACACTGGGGCGAGAACGCGCCAGTGCTCTTTCTGTGATTCGCTGGTGCGATTGAAAGTTAAAACATCGTCGGAGTTGCAGAAAATGCCCGAAAAAAGGAAGCGGGAAGAAACATTATTCTTTCTTCCTGTGTTATGTAGCGTCAAAGCGAATTTGCAATCACTGCTGTAATTATCAAAAGAGCCCACCCCAGTGAGCTCGCTGGGGCTCACGTGTCAGGGAATTTATCGCTTCTGTGAATTTGAGAGCTCTACTTCTCACTCTAGAGCGATCGAGTGTAGTGTGAATAAAAACCATTTTTCGTTACCCTCATGCAAACACGGGGGTGAATATAAACAAGAGAGAAGAGCTCTCGTAAAGGTAGGAAGATTGTGTGGAAAAAAATAAATCTCTCTATACCACACTGAGGATATGGACAGTTTTTGGTAATAATTACAATGTTTTAAGGGATGACCGTAACTTTCACCAGTCTGAAAAGAAATCAGGAGGGGGTGTACTAATTGCCTTTTTAACAAATTTCAATACAGAAATCATCTCGGCAGAAAAATGTAATGATTTCGAACATGTTTGGGTAAAAGTGCAAATGTCGGGGGAAACACACGTAATTTCCACCGAACAATGCTCGCAAAGACTCATATGAAAAATTCTTTAGTATTGCCGATGAAATGTCGGCCAATCTTACCCCAGAAGTGAAAATTCACATATACGGGGATTTTAATCAACGTAGTATTGATTTCTTTCCAGACACAGAAAATGAAAGTATCTTACTTCCAGTCGTTGGGGAAACTGAAACACTGCAGTCTATATTTGACAAAACTGCCAGTTTAGGGCTCAATCAAATCAATCATGTAAAAAATCAGCAAAATTGTTATTTAGATTTTTTATTAACAAATATTCAAGAAGACTTCTGTGTGACCGAATCTCTTATTCCATTATGGAAAAATGAAGCATTTCACACAGCAATTGAGTTTTCCTTATTCATACACCAATACCAAAAACCCGACGACAGCGAATATGAAGAGATCTTTCAATATCATTTGGCAAACTAGGCTAAGTAATAGGCTAAGTAGTATAAATTGGCAAACTATTTTTAGAACCGAGCAAAATATCGAATCTTCTGTTGATGCATTTTACAAATTGTTATTCGAAGTTATAGTTGAACATGTACCATTGAAAAAAATAAGGAGACAAATTTATTCAAAAAACCCAGTTTGGTATAATGAACAAATAAAAAAATTAAAAAACTGCAACGAGAATCTGGTAAATTATTTGAATATTTTCGACCAGCTAAATCAAGCCGTCAATATAGCCTTTGATGAGTACAACTCAAAAACCGAGTTAGAGATAAAATCAAATCCAAAAAAAATCTTTAACTATGTAAAACTAAACTGAAATCTGACAATTTTCCATCAAAAATGTAGCTAGATGAAAACGTGGGGTCTTCCTCGCCAGAAATTTGCAATCTATTTGCAACTTTCTTTCAAGATATATATACCACATTTTCTGAAGCAGATCGTGATCGCAAATATTTTGGTTTCTTTCCAGAATTTAGTAGAGATATTAGTGTAAACAATATAAATGTGAAGGACATAAGGGAAGCATTGAAAAAATTGGATGTCTCCAAAGGGTGTGGGCCCGATGGGATTCCTCCCATTTTTCTAAAAAACTTAGCTTCGGAGCTCACAACTCCCTTGTTTGAATCTGGTATTTTTCCCAACTCGTGGAAAAGTTCCTATCTAGAACCTATTTTTAAATGTGGCAAAAAATCCGACATACCGCGGTATTGCCATTATCTCTATCATTCCGAAACTTTTTGAAGCGATCGTTAATGAAAAACTATTTTGTCAAATTAAAAATAGAATCTCTACCTTGCAACATGGATTCTTCAAAGGACGCTCAACTAATACAAATTTACTCGAATTCGTCAACTATTCGCTGGTTGCAATGGATAATGGAAACCATGTTGGAGCTCTATATACAGACTTCAGCAAGGCATTTGATCGCATTGATCTACCCATGCTTCTATTCAAACTGCAAAAATGGGTATTGAGCTAAATTTTCTTAAATGGCTCGAGTCTTATCTTACTGATCGACAACAAATAGTCAGATCCTCAAGGCTTCCATCTCGGCCCTCTTTTGTTCATACTATTTGTAAACGATATTTCCCTCATTTTAAAAAACGTAAAAATTCTTATTTATGCGGATTTTATAATTGGTGCACTGAAAATTTATTTTCGTAAAGTAGCTTTCACGCGTTTCGTAAACATGGATTTTGCACATAGAACAAATGTCTCGTATATTGTATGAAATATTCATAATGCTTTTTATCTGGTGAAATGCTATCATTACACCTTTTTGTAAAATGCATGAAATGAACTTCGTGATGACCAGCCAATCGCTGTTTCTCTTTCATACTGTACTCATGTATGATGGTGTTGCTGCTGGTATGGGCGGAAATAAATTATCTATCCCAAAATAAAAATCACAGCGCTGTCGTGAGCTATAACTTCATGCTCATTAATCAAAATTGTTCTCACGTGTCAGCGTGGCCTAGTGAGATCAACCACGGATTTATAATCAGCACTTTTCAAATTTTCAAGTTCGAACCCAATGTCAAAAACAATAAGAACAACGCTGGACAATTCCACGTGGTTGCGCTTGTTTTTGTCAATTACATTTTGAGTCGATAAAGTAGATCTGTCAGTCCTTCATGCAACCACCAGAGAGACGTTTCTTTTTAATTTGTGACCAAATATTCGTAGCTCTTTGCATTGTTTTCGTACAATATACGAATGTTCTTTCTGTGTCAACAAAAGCTTCGTGCTTTTGACAGTTGCGCGTGCAATTAATTACGAATGTATCTTCATAAAAAGAACAAATCAGTTTCGTTGCTGAAAACAACGAATGGATTAGTGAGTATTACTTTCGATTTTGTAAAATAAACTAAAATTAACTTTCAGTGTGCAAAAAAAGCCTTTTGCAGCTAAACGTTTAAAAATGTAAATCAATATCATTTAGTAGAAAGCGGAATACATTAGACTGTACAATCTCTCTAGGAAACCAGGCAGTTGAAAAGTGCGGAAGAATTAAGGATTTAGGTGTTATTTTAGATAAGAAACTTACATTCATTGACCACTATAACACAATAATCAGTAAAGCAAGTAGCATGCTAGGATTTATAAAACGATTTAGTCACAGCTTTCATGACCCATACACAAAAAAAACATCATACGTTGCATATGTGAGGTCAATACTTGAGTATTGTAGCGTAGTATGGTCACCTTTTTCAGTCACGCACGAACAACGAATAGAATCAGTTCAAAAGCAATTTATACTGTTTGCCCTTCGAAAACTAGGTTGGACAAGATTTCCTTTACCATCTTATAAAGCTCGTTGTATGCTCATCAGCATAGCGTCGAGAATTTACAATGGTCTCAGTTGTAAACGATATCGTTTCGCATCGTATTGATTCTGAAGAACTTTTATCAAAACTTAATTTTTACATACCAAGTCGTCAACTACGAAATAGAAATGTTTCTACTGCAAGCCACCATCGTACAAATTATGCTAAATTTGGACCTTTAAATTGGATGAAGGCAACATACAATATGCATTGCGAAAACGTTGACTTTACAACGACAAAATATAAATTGAAGCAATATTTACTTTAATGATATTTGATAAAAAGCTGCTCATAAATGTACTAGTATATATGCGAAATACTGTTACAAATATATTTATGTAGATATAAGAGTGACAAAATATGTAAAAATAACTGTAACAAAAGGTCTACACATGATTGACGTCAAATAAGTAAATAAAAACTCACTGGAGATAAGACATGTCGGCCCATCATAGCATTAATAACTGATATTGAATCTATTGATTCCTACGCTCATTAATTTGGTACCAACTGGGGGAGACTTGGTCCCAATGCATTCCTTATCTCCAATCCGTTCAACTACTTGCAATATTTTGTGATATAGTGGGCGGAATATTACAATTTGAGATAATTCTAAGCAGTCGGTTTAACAACATTTGGCCGATCGACAGGTAATCGGTGGGTGACTGACCACCAGGTACTTACTAGTAAGATGCTAGGAAGCGGATCGGAAGTGTAAGTGAGCAAACTCCCCCTAAGATAACAACTCAATTTGAAATAAATACAAATTCTGCTTGGGGTGAATGACCGCTTAGGCGGTTAAAGTCGGAAAAATCTCGTTCTCTAAAATCTCGAAAGATGAACTTGTGTTCTTTAACTTAATTACCTTTTGCACAAACTACTCACAACAGTTACTGACTTCGATTATTTCATCAAAGTAGATTTGATTTTATATACAAAAATCCCAATTCAGTTCTGAAAAGCATTAGCAACAATGCCATCTATTGTGAGTATCATTCTTTGCGTATTTCCCGAAAGTAACGTCTCTCGACTTTCTTATTTGTGGTATTGAAGGAGAACAATTCTTTCCCAAAGTAAGTACTTCAATGTTCCTTCGCCTTGAATTTTCTTCAACAATACCGCAGAAGCCTCAGGATTCCAGATTTCTACCCGCCCTCAGCAATTCATACAGTCAATCACAATAAGCCACCCGAGGAATATCACTTTTGGCCTTCGATCGAAGTGGAAAGTTGCCGCCGGAATGCGTATATCTTTCACTTCATCAGGGGCTTTATTGGCATTCAGATAAGTATCATCCTCGGAGTCTTCTGTGCTCCTTTGCGACCCAGATACCGCATCGGTCTTGATAGAGCATATAAATCATAAAAAATGAAGCAGAAAATAGCTCCTATAAATTCTTGTATAGTGCCATTTTTGCCCCCGTTATTCGGTGCTGGTAGGAATCAATCAAAGTCAGGATCGAATCAAGGCAAGAGCCTCCCATTGTGACCGACATTGTTTCCTGTGCCGGGTCTGGTTCTGCGCTGCTTTTTGTTTCCTCTGTCAGCAAAATCGATTCGTACGGGAGCCGATAGGACCTTCTCTTATCAGTCATCGAATTTATTGCGCTGGCTTGAGTTGTGTATTCGATTATGAGATAACTCAAAGATACAACCAATTTGGTGGATGAATTTATGCTGCTTTGTGGCATGGTAGCAATTTTCTGGTGAGAGCATCGATACAATGAATATTCTTTTCTCGGAACGGTAAATCAGATCGCCAATAATAGGCGCCGGGTTCATATCGTGAATGTGCAAGCATATCATCTTCAAAGCACCTCATCATCGTCAGAGCAATATGCCATCGCAAATTGAACGATCCTCTGCACTGGAAAAGTTGGCTCCTTGGTAATTGACGACTCAACCGGAAGAACCGTTGCGACTCTGCATCCACTTCCAATAACTCTCGTGCGACTGACAAAGTAGAGAACCACATAGTTGGAAAAAGAATCCAACCGACAAACTACTGCCAGCCACTTCCAGCTCGGGTGCAACTTACTTTGTTTTATCTCACCGTCGTCGTCGTCGTCGTCGTCGTCGTTGTCCACTCGACGTTTGGCTCTGTGAAATGAATTTTAATCAAGAGCACTTGAAAAAGTACGCAAAAATAGTTCATATTTCCTCGCCAGTTGCTCGCACACTAGTTCCAGGACCAAACAGGCTGGCCGGGACTTTTTCTACCCACCCCCCCATCTCGGCTACCACAATTCCGAGGACGATGCTTTCTGTAAAATTAATCGCTTTCCACTTTCGCCCCACCCCGACTCGGGCAAAGTTGTGCCTTTTTAATTAAGCCAACCAACAATTACAAGCTGTTTTACTGCGTTGCGTGGCCACTGCTCGAGTCTTCCAGAGAACTTACTTGGTCGCCGAACTATGCGAGGAATTTATTATTGTTTTATTCAAATTTGCCTCTCTAGGTACGGACGGTACTTCTGTATGGATGCAACTCGTTGCGCTTTGAAGAGCGTAGAGAAATGTGGCTGAGCTAAGCAGCTTTTTCCTACAGGCCAGCGACGACGACGACGACGACGACGAGGACGACGGTTTGCAATTGCTCATTTGCATTCCGAGAACAGGGTTGACTACTGCAGCTGAAAGTCATCCGGAGGCAAGTTTCCCCACGCCCACAATCGGTATGCATGGGAGTGAGTTTGTTGAGCGAGTTTGTTTTTCAAATATCAGCAAATTATGGCAATCATACAGAGGTTTTCCAGCTCACCGTGCATTTGCATGGAACAATTCTCGTTCGAACAAAGGATTTATATTAAAAGCGGCACTTAAGCATGTCGGAAAACTCATTTGCCAACAAACCATTTGGCAAACAAAGTTCTAAAGGATTCCACGAAACCCTTCCACCATTCAGACCCCATTTCGGATAATATCAGGCGAATGGAGAGAAGCTTCCATGCGTGGATGAAGATAATCTCCTCGTCATGGCAACGTCTTCGAATCGCAGTAAGCGACCCAAGACGTAAAATGAAACAACAACAGCACATTGCTTATCAGCAACAAAGCACCTTAGGATGACCCTGTTTTCGGTTTTTACACCGTCAACTTTATTGGGCTCTTTATTCGAAATTATGTATTGTGATCCGAGGATATACACGGTAGAGATGGGGAAAGCTCATCAGGTTATATTCGCTGCACCTTAAGTACATTGATGATGGTGAAATTGATCCCTCGGTCGTATTTGGCAAGACAAACATGTTTGTGTTTAAAACGTTATCATAAGGTGCGAAGTGGATTTTTGATGGGTCCTCCCTCTGCTCAGTCGGAAATGGTGCAGTACCAAAACAAACCCAAGGTGGTAGCTGGACTTTTTTTCAGTTTTGGAATTTTTCGCACTGGAAAATTCCTGTGGGTATTGTAAGCGTCCTGATCGGAATCAAGTTTTGCAGACCGAAGAGTTTAAGGACCAAGATTGTTAATTCGTTCAATCAACGCCGTTAATTCAATGACGTTAACGTAAACGTCGATTCCCGGAAATCAATCGAGACGCAGAAAAGCGAAGACTCGCAATATGGTGTCAGAGAAACAAATTGATACTTAGCGTGGATAAATGTCAGGTTATCACGTTTCACCGTATGGAAAATCCAATTCTGTTTGACTACTACGTTGTTCAACTGGATTCAAAAATGACTTTCGAGCTACACCGTTCTACGATCATATCAAAAGCAACTCGACAGTTGGGCTTTATTTCCAAGGTGGCGAAGGGTTTTACGGACCCACACTGCTGGAAGTCATTGTACTGTGCACTTGTCCGTCCAATTTTGGAAAATGCGTCGGTGGTATGACAGCCTTACCAGATCACGTGGTGCATCAGAATCGAACGAGTTCAGAAGCGGTTTATTCGTTTGGCTCTGAAAAAACTTGCCATGGCGAGATCCTGACAACTTGCCACCGTATCCTGATAGATGCCGACTACTAGGTTTGGACACGCTTGAACGACGTCGAAAAATACAGCAGTCGTTGTTTATTGCTAAACTGATGCGCCCGAACTACTTTCCATGTTGAACTTTCGTGAATCGAATAGAACTCTACGTTGCTGCAACCAGTTTTTCACCGGACTATGGTGGATACAATGAATCGATTTCAGCATGTATTCGTGCATTTACTGCAGCCGAAGAGCTATTCGAGCTGTTTCACGAATCGGATAAGATCTTTGTTAGACACGTGGTTTTTATTAGTTTATTAGTTTTTTTTTGTTAATTAATACTAAAGGGCGATACGGTCAAAATTTGGCCAATATCAACTTGACGTATTTCTTTCAATTTTGCATTTAAAAAACCTGAACACCCCTCATTTTGAAGGTGTGTGTGTGTAGAATGTTGCTCTTTTTTGATTTTGGAATTCACTCTTCAGTTGTTAAAATGCCGTCCAAGCAAGAAGAGCAGCGTATCAAAATTTGGCTCGCGCATCGCGAAAATCCGAGCTACTCGCACGCAAAGTTGGCAAAATCGCTAAAAGTTGCCAAATCAACCGTTACAAATGTAATTAAAGTGTTTGGGGAACGTTTGTCGACAGCCAGGAAGTCTGGATCGGGGGGAAATCGAAAACCGGAAGCCGCTGAGACGACAAAGATAGTTGCCGGTAGTTTCAAGCGAAACCCTAACCTATCTCTCCGAGATGCCGCAAATAAGCTGGGTGTATCGTCTACAACCGTGCATCGAGCCAAAAAACGAGCCGGACTATCGACTTACAAGAAGGTAGTGACTCCAAATAGCGATGATAAAAAAAATAAGACGGCCAAAGCGCGAACCCGGAGACTGTAAAAGGTAATGGACGACGAAACCTACGTCAAAGCCGACTACAAGCAGCTTCCGGGACAGGAGTTTTATACGGCAAAAGGAAGAGGAAAGGTAGCAGATATTTTCAAGCACACGAAACTGTCAAAGTTCGCAAAGAAATATCTGGTTTGGCAAGCCATCTGTACCTGTGGCTTGAAAAGCAGCATTTTCATAGCTTCCGGGACTGTCAACCAAAAAAATTTACGTGAAAGAGTGTTTGAATAAACGTCTGCTGCCTTTCCTGAAGAAACACGGTTGTTCCGTACTGTTTTGGCCGGATTTGGCATCTTGCCATTACGGTAAAAAGGCCATGGAGTGGTACGCCGCCAACAACGTGCAGGTGGTTTCCAAGGACAAGAACCCTCCCAACACGCCAGAGCTCCGCCCAATTGAGAAATACTGGGCTATTGTCAAGCGGAACCTAAAGAAGACCAAAAAAACTGCTAAGAACGAGCAGCAGTTCAAGGCAAACTGGCTTTCTGCGGCGAAGAAGGTGGACAAGGTGGCTGTACAAAATCTGATGGCAGGGGTCAAGCGTAAGGCCCGGCAATTCGGATTTGGAAAAGCGGAAGCCTAACTGAATATTTTTCCTGAATTTTATACTATTTGAACTTGAAAAAGAAATCTAATTTGATTTTTTAAATAAACGATTTCACCGATTTACACGCGTTTTCACTTGACCAAATTTTGACCGTATCACCCTTTATTTAGCATGCGGCAGAGGGCCAGCGACTAAAATTTGATTCCAGAATGATTTTTCAATTCCAGATGGCTACATTTTCTTAGAGATCTGGGGAGTAAGCGATAAACGTATTTACGTTTCGTAGATTCAACACTGACAGTTAAGGATACCGTTGAATCCACGTTAAATCCCCGTGTCCATTGGAACTGATGTCAGATAGTTTCCGGGCAAAAATTGCTTGTTGAGCGATTCGAACGGGAAATCCGCAATTGTTTTTTATTTGAATCAACAGAATAATTCTGTTAACTTAACTCAGTGCAGCTTTCATGAAGAATCAACTAATTGAACCGGTTGAATATTTCATCATAAGACGCCTCTGGGGAGCATAGATAGCTTGAACAATCGCATTACGCACTGAATAAGATATTGGCAGCATAATTAATCATCAATTAAAAGAGAGATTTGAGCAATAAAAAATGAAAAAAGTGCCATTAAATTATTAAGGCCTGTGCCAACAAATAATGTGTGATCAGCATTAAAAAATTAGGAATGAGCAATAAAAGATGAGAAAAGATCTTCCGGATAATCTAATTGTGACCGGTAAATCTATCCAAATAAAGCAACAGCTATTAGTATATGATGCAATTAAATATGGCAGTATTTCCGCCAAATTATGTAATTTGAGCACTAAACTATTCGCATATGTCTTTTAATTTTTGTTGGATTTTCCCATAAAAACAGTAAAATGAACAATTGATAAATAAATATCCATTGCTCATTTTTACTGTTTTTATGGGAAAATCCAACAAAGATTAAAGACATATATACGGTAATAGTTAGTTGCTCAGAATTACATATTTATTGTGCATATGCTGCTGTTACTATTGCTCAGATTTACCGGTACTGTTACTCGAATCTTTCTCACTCTGTTCTCATTCCTAATGCTGATCATCATGATGCTGATGGCACAGGCCTTAATTTAGTGGCACTTTTCGACCTGCAGTGCTTTCTGAATTACTAAGTGCAGGTAAATATTTTAGCCATAAGATATTATGATTTGTTGAATTCTTTCCTTAAAGATCCTTCCGACTCTTTACTAGAATTAAGGAAATGTCTGCTCAACTTTCGATAACACCTCTCTCCCGGAACTGCTCACGCCAACGCGCCGGAACCCCAATAATCATAAATTATCGTTAGCAAGCGCCATCAACTGGTACCTTTCAGTGACACTCGAAAACCCATCAATCACGCGCCAAAACCGTTCGCTCCGCCATTATCATCCTGCTGGGCTATTTCATATAAATTTGCCGATCCCAGGTGTGAACTTAAAACTCCTGGCCATTCCGGGCCGCCACGTTTTCAGCTGCTTTGGCTAACGGCCAGCCACAAGTAGGCCCGTGTAGGTAAGTGAAGAACAATAGTGCCCCATATCCTCTTGGAAGAATGGTTCCATCGTTCGTCAAGTCACGTGCCGATGGAGCAAATATCAGCCCTCCCCGGCGTGGAAAGAGGCCATGGACACACACAGACATAAATATTCATCATTGTTAGACCGAAATTCAACGGAACGTAGTGCCTCGTTTAGTTCTAGGGCACCGAGATGGTAGGGAAGATTCAACAGGGAATAGTTACAGCATCAACAACGCACACGTGTGGCTCGTGTTGTAAATGAAAACATGATGACATTTATGGCATTTATTTGTTTAGGTCACCGACTGATGGTACCCGGGACGAAAATTATCTTGCAGGGGACATCCTTCGCGCTGCCTGCCGTAGAACGACGATTCAGGCTCTGTGGATGTGAATGTCGTTAAACAGGATGTGTATTACACTACCGAAGGATGGGGATATTGTTATTCAATTTATCCTCAGTAAAAGCAATTTTTTTGTGCCATCCAATGCCGGAGATCCCATTCATAGCAGGATCCCCTCATCAAATCGAGAATTTATTGAGTCTGCAGAGGACTAAGCTGGAGCCAATAATTTTCACCCCTTTGAAAGTCGTCGGATGATGTTGCTTCCTTTGTTGACAGATATTTGTCCGCTGGGTCGGAGCCAGTTCAATTTTAAACGGGGACGGGGATGGGAGGGAGTTGGTGTGTGTGGCCACTCTAATCTCACTTGATGTATTGCCTTCGGTGGTAATTGTTGACAGCCGAAGATTTGCTGCTTCCTTGAACGACTGGCGGATCCGAAATCCAGGGCAACCGAGCATGATTAAAATGGTTATGAAATGTTTGATGCGTTGTATTGTACTGGATTATTAGGGCACGTAATTCCAACTAGCGATAACTATAATCCGGGCGGGTAGACGGATGTGTGGTTAGCTGTAATTCATGAGATGAAACTGGTGCGGTTGCCACTCTGATTACACTGCCAGTTCTCGTCCAGATTCAAATTTGTTTTCTCAGTCGTCAAGGGACTAGGACTTGTTGGTACTGCGCCTATCTTCAGCAATGCGTGTTGTGTACCTAGACATATGCCAAGTTTGCTTTCAGAGGTTTTTTTCTCGCTCTGTGTTTTCCACCACTCTGAACAAACGCAACACAATGTGCTCTTTAAATAGAGCACCCGCTTCTGCGTCTGCTTTCCATTATCCATCGCGCGGTCGAGAAAAACTTTACGTTCGATGCATCCTCTCCAAAAGTTGGATGAGAGGGGG
>JASCZW010014759.1:0-22171 GCA_034211315.2 Aedes japonicus
AGATACATGACAAGAATAATCTACCTATTGATGTTGCAAAAAAGATTATATACATATACATATTTGTCATAAAAAAGAAATAAGTGGGTTGAGGATATACTCAATAACATGTCCCTCGTAAAAGCAATCGGTTGATTGGCATCAAAAACTACAGATGTAAATTCAAAGTAAAACTTTCAATTCGATGGAATCAAAGTTGCGACATCGAATGAGAAGTCCTGAGGGCTAGATCAATTTTGGTTTAGGTGACCGTGGAGGAAACGGAAGAGTAGTTGGGAATGCGCAAATATCTTGCCTATCGGACATTATAATACATATGTAGCAAAAATTCTGTTTGTTTTTTTTTCAGAAATTCACATTAATCCAACTGTTTTTTTTTTTCAAATTGAACACAGATAAACGCTTAAGGACTAGTTGAAGATTTTCTAAAAAGTTATCTTGATTGTATCTGATAATAATAATACCGTCTCGATACACGTAGCATTTTGTTCCAATATAATCTGCAAGAATCTCATTCATTGCTCTCTGAAAAATCGCGGAAGCATTTTTAAGCCCAAACGGCATTCTTGTGAACTCGAAGGGCCCTTTGTCTGTAGAAAAAACTGTTTTTTTTTTCAATATGTTTAGGATCCATCGGTATTCGATGAAATCCTGATTTCAAGTCAATTGTTGTAAAATATTCTGATATCATCAATGAATTCTAATAACATTACTATTTTTTTTCTTCTTAAATAGTTTCAGAATTTTTAATTGGGGTTGTAGAAATAGTTTCAAAATTATTCACTGATAGTTCGAGCTAAGGTACATGATGTAATTTTTTCTATGTGGAAATAATATTGACTGAGTTTTTGTTATTTTCAGCTGTGTCCAGGTTGTATGATTGTATTTCTATACAGTTTTTGTTAAGAAGGGGCAAACCAGTCACCATTGTAGGTTGTCTGAATAGTAAGCGTAATATTATAAGTTGGCTTTGTAGGGTAGAATATCAAGTATGAGAATTGTGTATCCAACATTGTTTAAGGGTCGTTTTCATAATTTATTTTTGTTTCTGATCCTATCAAGCCATCAAAACAAATAATGAAATTTTAGTAAAATGGAAAAGGTTTGAATGTGCCCTTAAAAAGGTCAATGTTCCCTTTTTCAGTCACGTTGTTTTTCCACATTTTTTAATTTTTGTGTCCAGGACCTTATTAGTTTGGTCTAGAATTCCTGGTGCAATACTATTTTTATTTGCTCCAGAATCTATGAGAATTTGTAATGGTTGTTTGCTTTGAGGATGTGTTATTTTTAAGTAAGGTAAATATTTCATGCAGGATTTAAATTTATGGATTCCCAGTGAAAATTTAAATCTAAGTCGTTGTCAGATTTGATATCTGACTTTGAACCAACTGAGTTTTGATCTTCAGCTTCACATCTTGTTTCGTGATTGTTCATTATTTTTTTATTTAACGTTATTCGACTTCTTGTGGTTGTTGCGTCCATTGGCTCGATTTCATTTCGTTCCTGTCTAGAGTTTTCTTGTTTGTACGATTTTTTTTGTGGGTGTAGGTTTTGCTTGGTTGGTTTCTTATGTTATTTGACCTTGTTTAGAATTCCTTATATCTCTGATTTTTTCTAGAAGAGCTATCAGAACACTTGCTTTTTGCCGTAATTTATTTTGATTTGAATTTACAAAGGAATGCGTAAGCATCTTTTTTGTCTTTTGGTCTTGCGGCTTGAGCAAAGCCGGAGTACGGTTCACTCACGCCATCGATAAAAGCTGCTAATGCTAATGCTATAGTTTTAATGTTTTGGGCAATTTCCTTGGATTTATGGTAGTATTTTACAATACTCATTCCCTCTATCATTTTACACTGCCATAGTTGGCATTTATAAGTTGAGAGCTCTTCGCGGTTGATAAGAGCATTTGTTAAAACCTCCTCTACGTTTTCGAAATTTTGGGGATAGCCGGCAAGACATATGAAGGCTTTGACCGTCCTTGAATCTTGCTAATCGCCGCCGTAACATACATTGTGTATTGCAATGGAGTAACGTACTTTCGAATGCATTTAATGTTTCTTCGGCTGTAGTCAGTCACGCGTTTGATTGGTTCGTGATACCGTCAAACGTGGAGATCATATTTATACGCTCGACAGGCTCTACTAATGATGCTGTTTGGTTTAAATGTGTTTCAATGTGTGTAAACCGGGTATAATGTTCCACTTGTTTTGCAGCAAATGCATTTATCATTTGCATAATTTGTTCCAGTTGAGCACCGATATGCTCCATAATGTTTTTATAGTATAGCGAAAAGTTTTCTAATGCATGTACTTTTTCGATTGGCATGCGAGCTAGATCCTCTGACTCTATGGAGGAGATGCTCTCTTCGCTTCCCGAAGTACTGAAATTGCTGTGTTTAATACTGTTCCACAATTCACGAATTTTCTTCAGGGCGTTTTTCGTTTGAGATGCTTTGGCATTATCCGACGAATTTAAATAATTGTTTTTTTTTCTCTCCGAACTCGTGTGGCTTGTGAAAATGTGGAATGTACTGACCCAGGTCCTATGGTGTGTTGGTATTGTCGGTAGATGTTTAAATCGTAACGTTATTATACATCAGACTAAGTGTGGTCTATTTTATACATACAGTCACGGAAAGTATCTATGGTAAGCAAGGTCTAGTAAGTAATCAATTCCCTACTTCTCCGTCCCTTTTCGATTTTTAGTTACTTGAGTGCGAAAGTATGTTGGCCCTTTTTTGCAGATCATTGTGGGATGGGCCTGAACGAAAAGAATACATGCATGATTGTCCTGGTTGCCCGAGGACTTATCACTTTCCCGGTTTCTTTCTTCTACTGCGAGATAAACAGGTTGCCCTGCTTGTCCGTCTCGCATGTCCGATCTCCATGTGGTGAAGAAAAATACGGGAATTCTGCTGTTGGGTGATTGACTTCCTGCTTAACTGTCCAGCTAAACTCTATCCTTCATCTGAAGGTTGACTACGGCTACAGAGGGTGGTTTCCGATTGCGGTGAATGTTTACCCGACGAAAAGTGTATAACATAAAAATGACATTATTATGACAAACCTTGTTACGACTAATTGATTATGATATAAAATTGTTAAGGGCTTATGCTGAAGCGTTCTTGGCGGCAACATTTAGAATTGATATAACTCAGAATCTGTACTAGATATCGAAAATTAAATCACAACAGTTTGTATGATTACTTGCTGTGAGCAATCTGATAGAGTTCGATTCGATGTTCGTTCACTAACAATAGCGATTAATAAATTTGAAATAGCAAAGTAAGTCTGCGAGTAAGATAAAAGATAGGAAAAAATATATGGACCAGCAATTCACCGTAAGGGTCGTTTTCATACTCGTAACATATTCAGATATAATGTCCTCCGAGGATCAATCTGCGTAAAGAAATAATTTGATTATAACACTAGCTGATATGATTTTGATGCATCATAACAAACCTGTTACGAAGTTTGTTTTGTTTATATTACGGAAGGTCCATTAATTATGTCACGCAGTAAGAGGGGAGTGGGCGTTTGGGAAAACGTAACGATCCATACAAAAAAATTTGAAGGTTCATTTTAAACGTGACAAGGGGGGGAGGGGGTGGGTAGTTATGAGGAGTCAATTTTTACGTGACATAATTAATGGGCGTTCCCTTATATCTATATGTTAGTCTGCTATAACTTACGATTTCTTATATTTTTACTGCATATGTAATCTAAATTCTAAAACATCTGTAATAAAAACAGCGTAACTGAATAACAAAACTTGAAAAAGGGTAACGGGATTTAATGGTAGCCTAGATCCTTGATTCGGCCTATGTACCAAATATGTCATTATTTCGGCGATAATCAACAAAATCATGTTGCTATCAACATGACCGATTTATTTAAAAGCAATTGAGATATTATTTATCAATTTATAGTTGTTCACTTCCGCGTAATTTTCGATTTCCTTAACTTTTCAAACACCATGACTTTACTGGTTAAGCTGAACAGATTATCTACACGATCTTCGAATGATCTAAAATTGCCGAAATTGAACCTATAAACCAAATAATGCAGCCAAGATGTACAGAATAAAGTCACATGTTATAAACAAACAGTGATTTAACAAGAAAACGGTGGACCCAATATTAGGGACATATTTTTTTCATTGTTCTATGATAACTATGGCCTGTTGTATGAAAAGCGTAGTAAAAATGTTATTATTAGTAACATTTACGATACAAATGTCTGAGTTTCGGTTGAATGTTTTTCATATGGCTTATTTCAACACAAACTAAAGGAACAAAGTCTGTGTAGAGTGAATTTTAATTTTTTGATTCCCGAATGGCCGCTATATCATATGTACAAAATACTTAAGTGTTTCTTAGCAGTTTAAGTTTAGTTTGATTTCTGAAATTGTTTTTAGGATAGAGCGAATACAGCTGGCAACGCCTTGAATCAGAAAATCAGCAAAAAAATAGTACCTAGACAACATTTATTAACAAATCCATCGAATGGGACGAACTGGCATCCATAATTAGACCCAATTTGGTACCCATAGACCGACATTACATACATATCCCTCGAAAGCTTCTGACTTTATAAAACGAGTTGTGTAACTTTTCGTGATACATACTACCAGATGGCTTATTGAATATATGTTAGCAAGTGTATAGCTAGGTGAATTTTGTATACTGCTCAAATACTTCATGAGTTATAATAAATAATGTAATTGATTGTTGCATATTGGGCTGAGTTAAGGGACACATACCCTAATTTTTTTTTTTCCTTTTGGTCGAGAGGCTGTTCCATTATTCATCCCATGATCCATTATTCATACTAAACGGAAATGTAGGTTTTGCGTTTTCCGGATTTCAGAGGCAGAGGAAATAACGACGAATGTAGTTTAAACTTCTATTCACAATACAAAAAAGTCAGACAGACTAAAACTACAGTGGTGCAAAATACAGTGATAAAATTTACATTCGAGAGTACATAGTTATACATACGCAACATTTCTTCTCTCCTTTCTGAATGTGGTTGCGGTGTGTACTTCATGGAAGTGCAGCGAACTCTTGTCGAATGACGTACGATGAAGGGAGATGCATCTCGGAACTGTAATACCATCGTCGAAGAGCTCCACAATTTCTCGTCATGGTGCGTCTTGTTGGCTAATCTCTTTCGCTTCGGGTGTTTCTTCGAAGACCAGACGACCGTTTGCATCAGGTCTTGGACGAATTTGATCTGACCGGAAATAACCCGGTTGACCCACGTTGAACTGGCGAAAAGTTTGCTGGAAATTGGCTTGCTGCTTTGCCATGACTCTCTGGTGAACATTTTCGGGCTTAAGTAGATCCAAACGCGTTCGGAGGTTCCGCCCTTGAAACAGCTTGGAAGGCAATTCACTGGTGGTACTGCTGCAGAAAATTGTTCAGGTTCGATTGCAACGTAGATGCAGTTGTTCCCATTGTCTTGAGTGCATCTTTCGTTGTCTGAACATACCGTTCGGCCGGACTATTTGTCACAGGATGGTAGGCGGTTGACAGCTTATGGAACTTTGCTCTACTTTTCTAAAAAAAAAGACCTTGACATCCAACCATTCACTATAGGCGTCGACTATAATTAGCAACATTGAATCTGCCACCGGACCAGCATAATCAATATGTTCGCTGAAATTTGGGGGTGCGTGCGATTGGTGAGCACACTCAGAGCAAGATTTAACTATTCTTTCAATGTCTACATCGATGCCTGGCCAGGAAGCAAACGATTGAGGAATGCCTTTCATTTTCACTATACCAATGTGTGTGACGTGAAACACATTTAACACTATCGAGCCCAGAACTGACGGTACATCTACTCAATGCTCATAGGGCAGACTGTTTGCAGCAAGTGTGTACTTCGACTCTGGTGCTTTGTAACCAGATCGTGTCAAATCGGTACCGGCTTTCAAAAGCTGGACGATCTTACCTAGACCGGAATCTTTGCACGTTTCACGAGCGAATTTGTCTTCTCATATATCTCTTCCCTCACGAAAAGACAGTTTACTTATCTCATTACTTGCCAGTGGTTGTGGTATTCGAAAGCAGTAGTCTGCGTTAATGCTTTCATTCGTAGATTTAAACACAACATTGAAATTGAAGTGTGCCAAATAGTCAGCATAATTGCCCCTTCTACTCATACAAATGATCGGAAGCGACTTCGTCGGGTGTAGGATTTTACTAAGCGGCTTGTTATCCGTGACCAGTGTAAATCGTCGAGCGTACAGGTAATTAAAACACTTTTTGGCGTATCTCTTTATCTATATGTGGAAAGCGCTGCTCGGTGGGAGACATAGCACAGCCTGCGTAGGCGATCGGTCGTTCCAGATCACTTTCCAGTCGGTGGGAGAGAACAGCGCCTAAGTCGGGTTTACTGACGTCCGTCGCCAAGATCAAGGGAAGGTTCGGATCATACTGCATCAGGAACTGTGGCGAGATGAGCGCTGTTTTAATGTCTTGCCAAATCGCCGGGATGTTGGCTGCTCCGTAGACCACTCATGTCGGACGAACCAACCCATGTGTTGGTGTGTTCAGTGTGAGGATGTGTCGAAACTCTGCATCAATGGATAGATGGGTATATGCATCCGTCACGTCCAGATGACAGACAAGACTTGCTCCCATCATTTGATGGATTCGATTTTGGGAATAAGGTGTTCGTTCGGGGGTTTACTGTTGGCTTGTAATTTCCGGAAATACACAGCTTTTCATTTTTCTTCACTACAATGTGGGTGGGGGACGCCTACTCAGAGTAGTCGACTCTCTCGTACACGCCTGCAGCTAGCTTCTTGTCGATTTCTTGTGCATACTGGTTCCTCAATACCAGTGAAACGTCACGAGCTTTGGCGAAAACTGGAACTGTCCCCGGTTTCAGATTCACGGATGCAGGAGGTCCTATCAGCTTGCTGGGAGTTTCACTTGGTGATGGGATGAATTTTGTCCATTGACTGCACGACGTCCACTTGCATGGTTGGTTCCTCCGATTTCTCGATGTGGATGTGGATGCGATGTGGATTGATCCTATCAATTCCGCTTTGCTACTCTGCAGACTTTAGCGATGTGGCCTTTCCTCTCGCAGTTTTAGCACTTCGCATCATGAAACTTACACATGCTACGAGGATGATTACCACCACACCCACTGCTCTGATCGTGTGCTAAATTTTTGTTGCGATTTAGTTTGTGTGACTTTTGTTGATATGACGAGGAGGAGCTGCTTGGGTCTGCTCTCCGTGTCTTCGGCCGCTCATAGCCCAGCTTGTTGGTGGCTTCTGGAGTCAACGATGATCTAGCCGTACGCACTTCCTTTGCCGTGTTGCGAGTAGCCTCAAGGATATGTGCAACTTCAATGGCTTCTTTGAACATCGTGGGTTTCTTAACGATAATCTCGTCACATATCTCTTGCGATTCTAGGCCGTGCAAGAGCTGCTCGATGAGCATCCTATCGAGTAATTCGGCATACTCGCAATATGCAGCACCTTGTTTGAGCCGTAAAACAAAGCTCGAAACTGACTCGTCTGTGCGCTGCACGATATCTCGGAATTTGGTGCTCTCCACATACTTGTCTTTTGCTTGGACAAAGTAATCGACTTAAGTTTTTCTGAGCTCATCATACGGGACATCTGCCGGATTCCGTGGAGTCACCAGGAACTTGATGGCATTGTTCGTACACATCCGTACCCATATGCACCATTGTGCTTCTGGGATTTTGCTCAATTGCAGAGCCCATTGAAAGCGGCTGAAGTAGTCCGAAACAGAAGTGTTGTCCGTGGGTCGATACTCGGAGATAGACAACAATGGAAACTTGGCGATTGGGGCTGTCTCAGCTGGGACGAGAATCACTAGTGCTAAATTTGCGATGGAGGATTTCAAGGCATCAGCTAGCAGCCGGTTAGAGATTCCATTACCACTTCTGACACCAAATATTGCGTTTTTAGGATTTCAGAGGCAGAGGAAATAACGACGAATGTAGTTTAAACTTTTATTCGCGATACAAAATAGTCAGATAGACTAAAAATAGAAAAAAAAACTATTACTGACAAAAGGCGATAGAACCTGCTCATAGTTTTCCTTTTTATGTACTGAACAGCAGTGGTACCAGATAAAATTTACATTCGAGAGTACATACACAACAGAAGGTTTGATGTATGAATCAATTAATTCCTTTTGTTCTTAAGATTGCTTACTTGGAATAACAAATAAAAATAAACAAAACCGCAATAAATAACGAGTTAGAAATCAGATGGTTAACCGTTAATCTTTTGTTTTCAAATAGCATGAATCTTTCAACATAAGATGAAAATGCAATTGGCAACCCTAGATACTCTACTTGCTGCGAGGTCTTTTGTGATGAGGCGATCTTGCTTATACAATTCCAGCTACATAGTTTTTGAAGAAAAATGCAGTTTTAGAATACGATTTGGTAATGGACGATGTGTTACGTCTTCGAGAAGAAGTTTTGATGATGAATTTAAAGCAAAACCCGTGACCTGGATAAAAAATCCTGTCATGAAATAATGAAACAGGCCACGGAACGGAAGATTATGTCCAATGTTCAGCGGTAGGCCAATATTCTCTCGATCGGGTAATCTAAAGCATTTGAAGCAATGAGTACCTATACACATATAAGTAAGCACAGCTTTCAAAAAAGACTATCATAAGCATTTTTGATTTGGCTCTATTTGCAAATTTTCTATGCATATAGATTTACAGAGGCTTTCCAGATGCAGCACTGAGTTTGTTGTCTCCCAACTATTGCACACCTTTCATCTCTCAGACCCCGGTTCAGTCCATCCTGCCTTGCTTCAGCAGTGTCGGCGAAACTCTTACCAGTCCCACCCCTTCTTTGCGGAGGCATTTTCGGAAAATGATATTCCGCGACTCAGTATCATTGCCATTACCGATTGAGCGAACGCGCGTGACGAATTGAATCAACCGATTGATGACTGTTTGCGAAGCACTCGGAAAGGCATCATTACCCATGCAAGGCGTCGGAATTCAGCTGTGCGCAATAAAAACTCAACCAAGAACATGCCACGGAATTTTTTGG
This sequence comes from Aedes japonicus, assembly GCA_034211315.2. Lineage (NCBI taxonomy): Eukaryota > Metazoa > Arthropoda > Insecta > Diptera > Culicidae > Aedes > Aedes japonicus. The sequence goes on from JASCZW010014759.1 coordinate 9,072, forward strand.
CGCTAAAAATAGGAATCGATGCATGAATCAAAGGGATACTGGCAGTGTGGGATCAAGTAAGAATGGCTATGTTCGATGGCCCAGTGTGTACCATGTTTATGAATAATTAAATTAGAACATATCATACGGAGCGGTAAAATGTGTCCGGGTCATGTCGTAAGGCCTCAAGTCGCATCATGTTCTTCGTTCGAGCTAGTGACATGACCAAGAGATGGGATATTAAATAATTTATTGGCGAAAATCAAAAGCGCACACAGACACTGATGTGAATGTAGAGCTATAAGCTCGGTACGATGATCCAAGAGGTCTGAGCTGTAGTGTAATGTTTCAGTTTGATGAGCTTGAGCCCGTGGCAGGTTGTTCGCACGTACTGAACTCGAAGCTTACAGGGTTGTTCAGGTTTCTGTTTCTCTTGGTCATTGTCTGAAAGATGTTATGGTCGAAATGAACATTCCAATGTTGTACACACAGTTTCCATCGGAGGCCAGAAGGGGGAACAAAACCCTGGATCGGTTCGGACACGACCAACATGCGAAAGAAAGGACACTTTATGCTTATCGAACATTGTCTCATTAAAATTCATCGACTATGAGAGAAGAGCCTGAGTTGCGATACGGTCTAATGAATCAATTTAGGCGATGACACGTCGTCGTACGGGTTTCATGCTATACGTATGACTCGGAGGATGTCCTGCACGAGTGAAGTTTGGGTGTTGTAGCCCTATGGGATGGATATACATACATAGTGCAATGATGTGAACTTAATTTGGAATTTTGATAGGGTCATGAGTAAGTTTGCATTGTATCCAAATTATCTCGGCTGAATGTAAATTACCTGTAATGGGATGGTACCGATCCAATCGGTTTGAAACTATTAAAGGAGAGATGCTCTTTGGTTGATTTCAGTATGGTACATTTTTCTTACATGAATCTGCAGATAATTTGATCGTGATTTTTGAGTCTGATATAAACGAAAACGTTTACGTCAATTCAATCACACTATCACAAAACAATCCACGTGATCCCCTGTTGAACTTGAAAATAGCGCGTGATTCAAAACAGTTCATGTTCCCCACAACGACCATGACCTAAGTTATCGCAGAATGCACCTACGTCAACTCCACTCAGAGAAGGTGCCTTCCGACCGTTCGTTGATCGATAAAGGAAGATTAATGTGAATCATTTACCTTCCAGCCAACGAACAGGCGGACGAAATTCTTCCCCAACAATCGACATCCGTGTAGGCATATCTTCCGTTGGCTATTTGTAGGGAAATTTCCTACATTCACGTATGTTCTTACGTACGTTAGCTGCCGGGTCCGGAAAAAAGGCAATGCGATTCGCGTGGCTCATGCAAACACAACCATTCACTTGCAATTACGGAAAGGGTAACCATTTCAAAGCGCATTTTAAATAAATCTTGATAAGCATTCGCTTCCCCAGTTCAGTGTCATGCATGCGTCTGATTTACAGAAAGGATTGCATAATTAGAGCTTACTTCACCCACACACGTACCATTGTGAGAATCCACTTGAATTTAAATTTTGACCTTATTTTCTGGTGAAATCGAGGCACTATGTTTCTGAAATCAGCCTTTTTTGACGTAAATTACGTCTTACGGTAATGGTTGGGTGCCTGATGAAAATTAAAAAAAAGCAAAAACTGAAACGCTTTAAATACAATTTTTTTTCCCGATAGATTTTCAAGGTGTTTACAGTTATCATTTTGAAATGTTCAACACCTGTCGGCTTTTGAATACATCACAAATAAAACGTGATGTTCCGTGATAATTTTGCATTTTAAAGTCACTAAATGCAAAGTATGTTTATATGTAGCATCTTCATTCGTCCATCACTCTTAGACTGATAGGAACTGGCTGAGGAGCCAGCGGTGAATTGGAAGCAAACGATAGCCAGCCAGATAGTGGCAAATTAGCAGACAGTGGTGGATTGGACAGGAGCCGACGGCTAAGAAGCCAATGGCTATGTACTCAGTTGCTAGGCTACGGCCAGTTGATAGGCAGCCTGGTAATCGGGCCCATTTTTTGATTTGCACCTTACCAGTAAGGCGCAACTACAAGGAGTTAAATAAATATAAAGGGTGTCCACGATGAAATTGCCACACACAAAATTGATTCGCAAAATTCGAGTTTTCATCCGATTGCCATCAAATTTTCAGAGATTGAGAAAAAACTATTAAACTTCATTTTACCATTTTACTCGTATTTTATTTACAGTCCATACGCAAATGCCCGCACCTTGGCCTTAACCCCGGCCATAAGATTCTGCACAACCTGTGAATCAACCGTTTTTTTTGCATGTAAACCCATACTTTCTTCAGTTCCTCGACTGTCTTCACTACCTTAGGTTGTTTAAGAAGGTGCTGCTTCATAATCGCCCAGTACTTCTCGATGGGGTGGAGCTCCGGAGTGTTGGGAGGATTGAACATTTTCGGCACGAAATTGACCTTATGGTCCACCACTTCAGCACGTCCTTGGAGTAGTGGCATGAGGCCAAATCCGGCCAGAAGATTGTTGGGACGTTGTGGGCCTTCAGGAGAGGAAGCAGCCGCTTCTGGAGACACTCTTTTATGTACACCTGTCCGTTCATCGTGTCCTGGGTCACGAAAGGTGCACTCCACTTCCCGCACGTGCAGATGGCTTGCCAAACCAGGAATTTCTTCGCGAATTTGGACATCTTCTGAGTGCAGACATGCTCCGGAACGCTGAACTTATCCTTGGCCGTGAAAAACAGGTTGCCGGGGATCTGTTTGAAGTCGGCCTTCACATATGTTTCGTCGTCCATGATGCAGCATTCAACTTTCGTCAGCATGTTGAGGTACAACTTCCTGGCACGGGTTTTGGCGGACTTGTTCTGCTTCTCGTCGCGATTAGGGGCCTTTTGTACCTTGAACGTTCGAAGCCCAGCCTTAGTTTTGGCCTTTCTGGACAAAACTTCGGCTTAGGTGCAGCTTCTTAGCCACATCCCGAACGGAGGCGTTCGGATTTCGGTTGAAGGCCCCAACTACGCGGTTGTGATTTTTGGTGTTGTACGGAATACTTTTTCCTTCACTTCTGGGCTTCCGATCGGTGGTCAACCGTTCCTCGAACCGCTTAATCACTCGCGACACCGTGGAATTCGCGTTTCCCAACGTTTTAGCGATGGAACGATGCGAGAGCTCCTTCCCAAGTAGCACACTACGATCATAGTTAGTTGTAATAACTTGATTATGACTTAGCAAGTCATATTTATGTTATCTCAACTGAATTGTAACATGTGTGCTACTAGGGTTGTTCTCGTGATGAATGCGCAAGATGTTATCACGCACGAGCTGTTCTTTCGACTCCATTTCCGCGAATTTTGATCACAGGACTTTAAAACTTGGATGTAAGGATGTAAATAATGCACTATGAACTGAATCCACTCAAATTTTCATTAAATTCTACCCAACGGTTAAAAAGTTTGAGCAATTTCATAGTGTGGCAATTTCATCGTGGACACCCTTTACTGCTTTCTTTTGAGAATCAATTCACAGCCGGAATGCTTGTCAGTCGGAAAGGTAGTGATGCCAGATTTACGGAATTTCCCATAGATCTGCGGGAATGACTGATCGAACGGGAAAGATTGACTACGGAACTATAGATCCGTAAATGATGTTTTTACGTTTTGTACGAAATTATACGGGCTAAAAACATGTTCTACTGAAATTTGACAGATTTGCAAAATTTTAAGCTAGTGAACGCCCAGAAATACATAGTTTGCATCGAGCATAAACTGTGAACGGTTCTGTAGATGCTTTTTTTTGTGCATTTTTTAGCCATCCTACCACGTTATCTATAATTAAAACAGTAGAAACGAAGGGAGGTGCTAAAACTCCACAGTTTTTTTGAGGCGCTTCACTAAATTCTATGTTTCAAAACATATAGTGCTTTCAGTGTTCAAACCATGTTTTCAGTGAATTTCACTCGTACAAAGCGACATTTTGAGTTGCTACTTTTTACTCTTTATTATCGACTACCTCTGTATCTTGAAAAAGTTATAACGACGAATATTGTGTATGCTGCCCTTTGCCAGTCACGCAGTCAGCGAAGAGTTCGCAGGTTGGCTTCTTAAAACTAGATTGATCCACCTTGCTCGTTGCGCACCTTTTCTACTTGTGCCTGTCAGATCGTTATCGAATATTATTTTAACTGGCTTGTTGTTCTATATTCTTAAAACATGCCCAGCCCAACGTAGTCTGCCAAATTAAGTGGTGGGAACGATGAAGGGTTCTATCAGAAACTGATGCAATTTGTGCTCCATTCGCCTTTTCCACGTTCCATCTTCCATCTGCACTACACCGTAGATCGCACGCAACACCTTTCGTTGAAAGGCACAGAAGTGAGTCCTCCACGAGTAATGTCCATGTTTAGGACTACTGGTCTATAAATGTCTTGTAGATGGTCAACTTTGTAGTTCAGCGAACATTGTTCAATCCACAGGGTGTCTCACAACCAGTGCCTTAAATTTTCATCAAATATCAATGAGAAGTGAAAATGATTATATCCCAGTGTAATGATGATGTTTACTTTCCCGGTTTTCATGGTTACCGCTGTCACTTCTATGCCAACTGAATTTTGTTTGCTGCAATGAATGAAGCCGGCTCTATGTGCGGGTCAAAAATCTGCTGTCACTGTTGTTTTGATTATCAATCGGTAAGCATGAATTTCATTTGATGAAATCTGAATATCATCTCTTGTGATGATTTTTCATTACTAAGTGATTTTGAATCCTTATCCAAACATGGAACAACCAGGGCCGTCATCATCGTCCCAGAGGAATAGATGCTAGCAATGTTGTGCAAGAATACCCTGGACTGGGCTGCCCTTGCATTTTTTTCCGATCCCGACGGGTAATTGATATTCATTCTGGTTGATTGAATTTCATTTCTGACATTTCGAAATTCGTTTTGAAAATGAACTTGTTTACACAAATGAATATCAAAGCATTTTGAAAATTGAACGTTTATTCTTCTGGTTACGTTTGTTGTCATGAGTTATCATTTGCTTTTCGCATGGAACTTATAGGTAGTCAATGTTATGGTGCCTGAAAATCCACGCTTTTGAATCTAATGAGCATGACTTTTACCAAGACTGCTCACAACAGGTGCCACTAAAACAAAATGCGATTGCAGCAAACCAAATCAACCAAATCATAGCATTGATTTTTTATTTGAAAGTTGCATGCTTCTTGATTCGATCTAAAGTAAGTCCTTTTGTAGGGTCTATATGTTGAAGCATAAAGCCCCAAACAAAGTAGTCAAGTGCGTTGAGATTCACTGAAGATGCAGGCCATTCTTCGCTTGTGATGAAATCGGGCAAATTTTCCGCGCACCACGCTTGACACATCTTTGCCTTGTGAGCTGGAGCTAAGTCGTGGTGGACATAACAACAATACTACCGTAAATATAATGAAAGATACAATACTACAATAAATGTTTCTGTTAGCGCTAAAACATCATTTCATTAATATAGATATTTTCCATCACTTTGCGTCCTCGTTGTAGTTTGGTGAGTCCGATCTCTCGTGTAAAAGTTTAAATGTTGGGGGGACTGATGATGGTTACGTCTGTTGATTTCAGGTTCGAAGGATAAATGGCTCTCACCACGGTCTCTGAGTGACTATCGTGAATGTGGTGGCTATCGTCCGGGTTGGCTACAAATTGGCTTTTCATCCGAAAATACAATGTCGCAGTCAACATGCCGAACCAAAGATTTCTGATTTTTTGGACCCTGGCTTGCTTTTGACGCTCCGTCAACACGTGAACCCGTTGTTGCTTGTACGGCTTGCATACCTGATCATGTCTGAGGCGCCTGTTTGTTGAAGACATTTAAAATTGTATGCTCAACTTGCGGCTACATACGGCAGGATTACGTCTTATGGGCTCCCTCACACATTTGATCTTTTTCGTCATTCTGGCAGTTCGTCTGGCACCTCATTTGCGATGAATATGGACATTTCCATTTTCTTGGGCCTTTTAAAGGTACAAAAAACAAAACGCTTACTCAATTCAAACTGCTTAAGGCTATTGAATATCTGACATGGTATAAGCTTTTGTAAATCTAATTTTAAAACTTGCTCCCGTATGGCTTCCATGGTATCTGATAACTATCAACAAACGGAATCGTTTATTTATCTTCAGCGATTAGCTGTTAAAAGAATACACTTAGAATAGATATAATCAATTCCTCTGTTAAAACTACCCAGCTGAAATAAAACAAGACTGAAAAAAGGTGAAACCTATTGTGAGACACACTGTAAGCGTCATTCGGAATCCGAAGTAGGCATGTTTGCCAGCCATACGCCGTTGTATTTTTCTGCTGATGTTGTTATCAGCGATCACCAATGCGCCCAGCCACCAATCCTCTACCGCCTCTAATTCAATACCGTTCATCTGGTTTGCACGGTAACTGATTATCTTGACAGATACGCGTATTTTGTTTAGAATATGTCAACTTTTTCAGTGTCGTGTACTAATACTCGACTGTACAAGACACTGAAGAAATCTGTAAATGAGTAATTCTCGCTGGAACCAGGCCGCCATTGGCACATATCTTTTGATTTCAAATTTTTCATCGCTATTAGTTAGAATATATTGAAACAAGATAAAAAACGCTTTGGTTGAGCCAAATTGATGGACCCCTCGTTTTGTAAGGGACTAAACATGTTGTAAAAAAGTCATTTTTTGGATAATTTCAAGGTAAGTAAACAAGTTATATCACAAAATTTTACATTGAAACATCTTCAAAACTCGTTGCTGTTGTATAGAGGATAAATAAAGCTTTCAATTGATGTTAAAAAAAAAATGTGGCGGCCATATTGGATTTGGCCGCCATCTTGAATTTTATCAATAACATCAATTTTTCACTATGAGCGCACCGCTCAATCCGAATTCTGAGCACACCATCTGAAAGCTGAGAAAAAAATACATAAGATGCAGTCGAGAAACTAGGTGTGCATTGACATTTACCCGATAAAAAAATATTTTTTCTAAAAAGAGTTTGACTTTTTTTGCGTGTATTGCGCAATATCAATATGTATCATATTTCTATACGCAACAAAGCATAATTTTGCAATCACTGTTTTTTTTTGTGTTCTGTAGAGTAAAGAACAATCATTTTAAGTAAAAAAAAATTTGCCATCTTCGTTTAAGACGCCATTTTGATTATTAGCAGTTTAACGTGTTTTTCCTTTTTTTTATTTTTCAAATTCCGATATGAGTTAGAATAGTATTAAATACAATATAATTTAGTTGTTTCAAATGAAAATAAATATAATGAAATCGTTTTTAGATTCCTAAAGTTCATATTCATGTTTTAAATCTAAGGTTGTGGAATTTTATCTCAGAGCTCTTCGAATATTTTTTAGATATGATTATGTACTCGTTTTGTGGCAAAAAAATGGTAGTTTTGAGTCCCTTTGATGGTTTGAACATTCTCCATTCGAATTTGCAGTTTAGCCAACGATGTATCGTAATCGAGCTGTCCCACGTAACTGAAAGACATTGTTTGTCCTTGTTGCTCTACAGCCCATGCATAGAATGAGGAAGCATCTGTTATCAGCTTGTCTCTATTTGGCGTTAAGCTGTATTTGTGCGCAGCACGTTTAAGTGTTCACGCCACTCCATCATGGACATTTTCCGTGAGAACTGGCGTGAAAATTCCATTCTACATCCATTTGAAAATCTTTCTTCATAAATGTGATGTTGGTGAAGTTATATTTGTTCTTGTACTGACTCCCAGCTCCATCGGTGAACACGTGGGTCTTTGTTATCTGCGTAAGATTGATCTTCATGAACTCAAACAGCTTAACAAAACAGCAGTGAACCAAAACATAGTTATGCTCAAGAACAGGTGAAATAATAATTAATATTTTATGAAGAATCTCTCCTTCGATTCTATAATAAATCACGAATGGATGAATTGTAATCATCTGCCTTGCGAAATGGTGCGATTGTATCTCGTTCTGAATGGTTACTTTGTAGTTTTCTGAAAAGTCTGCGTAAACGATAGCTTCATTTGACCTCAGATTGGACTTCAGCTCAAATAGATAGTCTTTTTGTGCCTAAGAATATAAACATGAAATGAGTGATTTAGAAGGAGATGTTCGCTCATCACCATAAGGCACCAAGAGTGAACAACAATGTTTTTTGGCTAGAATGAAAGATGTGAAGAGAAAGTGTTGAAAGGTCCGTCAGAGTGCGGCAGGTAGGAAAATTAACAGATGTTTTTGAAAATTGAGCGAAAGGGCATGTATCCATTGGTACTCGAACCATGGACGTCAATCTTTGCCTAACATCCCACTGCGGGGTAGGTTGTAGCGACGGAACAAGTCCGCCACTTCGAGTACCATTGGATACATGCCCTTTCGCTCAATTTTCAAAAACATCTGTTAATTTTCCTACCTGCCGCACTCTGACGGACCTTTCAACACTTTCTCTTCACATCTTTCATTCTAGCCAAAAAACATTGTTGTTCACTCTTGGTGCCTCATGGTGATGAGCGAACATCTCCTTCTAAATCATAATCGTTACTCCTCGCACGGAGAATACATAACATAACAATTTAATGTATGTAACACTAACAAAACGCGACGCGAGACAAGACACAACACTTATCGTTCTTACAATTTAAAATAAATTTACCTTTTGGTCGACCGGTTTCGGGCACGATGCTGCCCATCTACGGGACTATGTCCGACTGATTACGCAAATCTTCGTACGCTTTTACGTAGTTGTCAGAAGAGAAGAGACAGTTACTGAATTCTCAGCTTTGTCAAGTTAAACAGGCATGATGTGATGGGACGATCGTCTTCATTCATGAGCGGTTCGGATGAATTGGCGATAAACATCGATTCCCATGCGATTAAGTGAGACGGTTTCCTTACTGTTTTTATCAGTTTTGCTTTTTCCCAGTCAATATTATGGTCAAAACCTGTCGCATGTACCGCTGTTGCTGATTCATTGAGTTTCCGTTTATCAACAGCGTTTTTGTGTTCTTTCATGCGAACCTTTACTTTGCGGCGGGTTTGTCCGTTGTATACGGATGAGCAGTCCTGACAGGGAATTTGGTAAATCCCCGAGTTTTCGTCCGGTGGAACCTTGTCCTTCAAGTTGCATAGAATGTCGCGTAGAGTGTTTTCGCTTTTGTAAACTATGTGTAATCCTTGTTGTTTGAGTGTGTTTTTTATTGGGTTCGTAACTTTAGGATAAAACGGTAGACTGATCCTTCGTACATTTTCTCTGTCTGGCTTAAGTGTGGTGATGTTTTTTATGTGTAGCTTTCGTTTGTGTTTTTGTAGAATTTTTTCCGTGAACTCTTTCTCGTGGCCATTCATCTCAGCTGCCTGGTAGATACGTTCTTTTTCTTCTGCGAATTCTTGTTCCTCTATGGGTACATGCGACAGGTTTTGACCATAATATTGACTGGGAAAAAGCAAAACTGATAAAAACAGTAAGGAAACCGTCTCACTTAAACGCATGGGAATCGATGTTTATCGCCAATTCATCCGAACCGCTCATGAATGAAGACGATCCTCCCATCACATCATGCCTGTTTAGCTTGACAAAGCTGAGAATTCAGTAACTGTCTCCTCTCTTCTGACAACTACGTAAAAGCGTACGAAGATTTGCGTAATCAGTCGGATATAGATGGGCAGCATCGTGCCCGAAACCGGTCGACCAAAAGGTAAATTTATTTTAAATTGTAAGAACGATTAGTGTTGTGTCTTGTCTCGCGTCGCGTTTTGTTAGTGTCGTGTAGTTCTTACGTTAGCATAAAAATCATAACAATAAGTGTAATGTATGTAAACCCATAAATGGTGGTAACCATTAATTATACTGGTGGGGACCAGTATCGCATCGCTTCACGATGTTTCTCTCCGAGGTCTCTACGTTGGAGACGACGAGAAAAACTTTAGTGATCGTCAGTCGGTGCGAATCAAAACAAACCCAAAAGAGGAGAGAGTTCCTCTCCCATGTGCGCATCAGTAAACAGAGTGCACACAATAGATCGCTAAGAATAAACTATACAAGCCACAGTGGTACATGAGCGCCTTTCCATGCGTCAATTTTTGCCTGTTGAAGTGGCGGACTTGTTCCGTCGCTACAACCTACCCCGCAGTGGGATGTTAGGCAAAGATTGACGTCCATGGTTCGAGTACCATTGGATACATGCCGTTTCGCTCAATTTTCAAAAACATCTGTTAATTTTCCTACCTGCCGCACTCTGACGGACCTTTCAACACTTTCTCTTCATATCTTTCATTCTAGCCAAAAAACATTGTTGTTCACTCTTGGTGCCTCATGGTGATGAGCGAACATCTCCTTCTAAATCATAATCGTTACTCCTCGCACGGAGAATACATAACATAACAATTTAATGTATAAAATTAGTATTAATGGGTCATTTTTTTGTCAGTTGTGTACCTTTGTAATGAAGAAATGTGGCAAGAAGCCGTTGAGCAGATTGCTGAAGTTATCTACAAACTCTTCAGGTGCGCTTGTCGTGTTATCAACAAGTTAATAGTGGTTTTCTATCGGAATCCATTTTTTAAACTTGATGATTTCTAGAGGAAATTTTTCAATTTCATCCAGTAATTTTCTACTAAAATCACTCAAGTCAGGACATTCTGTGCATTCCAAAAAGTAGCATTGAGGAGAAGGGTTTTAACATACTAAATATTCCTGAATCAGCTCGCTCAAGCAACTGTCTCGTATTATCGGTAAGGCTTTCACCGCACGCAATGACAATTCAATATTTTCATGCCTCATGCATACGCACACTTTATGCGTACCGAAGCTTCCGGTAAGTATGCATTCCGAAGGTCGCAGCTTAGCGAACGTAGAAAATCCGATTTTCAAATTTGGGAAAAGTTCTTTAAAGTTTGCAAAAATTTCGTTTAGTGACCCAAGAAGCAAACGTTTTTGCCTACTTTCTCGACCGGCGGGTGTCTTTACACTGATTTTATCCCGAATACCTGGCATTAACGTACTACAGTCCAAATAGTACTGTTTTGCCTCTTCCTGAGCGACCTTTTCCAATTCTGTTACCGATGTACCCGCATCTGGAAGTTTAAGAATTCCCTTCGAAGCACGAACTTGTTGAGCCTTTTCGACGAACCATTTACCTGCAGAATTGTGGAAGATTAGCTTCCGCATGTTGATGACATTTACCGTACTTACTGCATCCTGTTTCATCCATCATTTTCTGCCTGCTCCACGAAGGAGTAAGCAATGTTAAAATTTGGAATTTGACCGGTTTTGAAGCGATCTTACAATTGTCAAGCATATCTTTGACAACTGGCACGTTAGTATCGTCATAGTACACTTCGCAATCAACCTTTAAAATTTGATTTATTGCAATCACGGCTTGTTTGAGCATTTCACAGCGGAAGGTTTCCCGTCGCAGCTCTCTTCTGTTGACATTCCGGATCCCAATTCGGGATAGAATTTCCGTCATGTTTTGGAAATCATGCTCACTAATGTTTCCAACCTCTTCAACGTAAACCTCATCTCCGTTTTCAACAGCTTCCATCGGCTGAAAAGTACGGTTTGACTGCTGACGGGTCACTTGCAAGCGGCATGACGTACATATTTTCTCATGAAGTTCCGGAACGGTCGTGGATCCAATAGATTCTAAAAAATTCACGATTTTTTGTGTTACACTTGTCAGTTTCGAAGATTTTCTCCAGCTTTTATGATCAGCTTTGGCAAACGGGTTGCATCAAAATTCCTTTTTGGGTACCCGTACAGTACGGTTCTTCGCCATTTTCAAGAACTTTGAACTAATCGGATGTACAAAACAAACAAACTTCCGCTATCGTAAACGAGTCTTCTTCTTCTATTTGGTTCGAAACATCAAATTGTCATGGTGAGCCAGTGAATGAAACTATATTCCCTGTTGCGCATTGACAGCCATGAATAGAATCATTTTTTCCTCGGAATTTTCATACTTATGCACCGAATTGATTGTTAAAATTAAATTGTTAAATTGTTAAAATGATTATTTTTTACTCTACAGAACACAAAAAAAACAGTGATTGCAAAATTATGCTTTGTTGCGTATAGAAATATGATACATATTGATATTGCGCAATACACGCAAAAAAACGTCAAACTCTTTTTAGAAAAAATATTTTTTTATCGGGTAAACGTCAATTCACACCTAGTTTCTCGACTGCATCTTATGTATTTTTTTCTCAGCTTTCAGATGGTGTGCTCAGAATTCGGATTGAGCGGTGCGCTCATAGTGAAAAATCGATATTATTGATAAAATTCAAGATGGCGGCCAAATCCAATATGGCCGCCACATTTTTTTTAACATCAATTGAAAGCTTTATTTATCCTCTATACAACAGCAACGAGTTTTGAAGATGTTTCAATGTAAAATTTTGTGATATAACTTGTTTACTTACCTTGAAATTATCCAAAAAACGACTTTTTTACAACATGTTTAGTCCCTTACAAAACGAGGGGTCCATCAATTTGGCTCAACCAAAGCGTTTTTTATCTTGTTTCAATATATTCTAACTAATAGCGATGAAAAATTTGAAATCAAAAGATATGTGCCAATGGCGGCCTGGTTCCAGCGAGAATTACTCAAATTGTAGACGAAATACGTGTATCTGTCAAGATAAGCCATAGAGGTAGTTGGAATTAAATAGAAATTACTTATCTTGTTCTAGTTGCTGATAAAAGATTTTTAGCAGTTTAATTAGGGAACGTCCATTAATTACGTCACGCCAAAGGAGGCTTTTTATAACCCCTCCCCCCCGTGTCACGTTTTTTGTATGGACCATCAATTTTTTTTGTATGGATCGTCCCGTTTTCTCAACCCCCCCCCCCTCCCCCCTATCACGTGACATAATTAATGGACCTTCCCTTATTTGATGCCATTTTACAGAATGGAAGTGACTGTGGCAAATTGAGTTCTCTATCTTTGCACACATGCATAAATATTTGTACAGAGGTGTTCGTTTTAGTTAAAAGGTACTCAAAATGTATTGAGGCTTTTTTTTTTGGCGAACTTTGACATACCAAAAATTCTGTCGTACTGTTGTAAAT
>JASCZW010014760.1:0-22163 GCA_034211315.2 Aedes japonicus
TAATGGACGTTCCTGATGCAAAATCCAACATTCTCGTCAGATATTGACCACGCTGACAGTGTCATAGATATTACACCATAGTTTGCTATTTATTGCGGTTTTGAAACATATTATTAGATACTCAAAGTTTCAAAATCCTTTAAATCCGTTGGAACGAAAATATCTCTACTGGTCAACCGAGCATTGTGTTGTTCGTTACATATAATGTTGAGAAACGCTGCCACCATATTAATCTCATTTGTTCCTATTTCATCCTATGATGAATCAAACAATTGGGCATGAAGGATCGGTTTCGTTTTCTAATAATGTTTATACGTTAAATAACTACAACAAACGTACTTTGCTAATCTTGTCACGTGTATATCATTTTATTTCAAATGGGATGGATGCAAAGTGATGGATCAATATATTACATCTTCCCTATATTATTTTGATGTGTGCAACCGCTGGATGTGAAGACGGTGTAATTCTGTCTCTCTCATTTTTCTCTCATTCTATATTCTCTCTCATTCTCTCTCTAAAAAAATATCTTGCCCCACCCTATTTAAAATCTGTCACCTATGATATCGTGCAGTGATTAACTGTTAACACCAGAAATGTGTATGTGAGATGCATGCAAGACGGTGAAAGTATTGAAAAAGTCTTCCTTTCATAGACAACTACCGTTGTTGATGGTTTTGGAGTTTAAATGAAAGGAAGTTCAAGCGATTAAAGACGATTCACATTGAACCTTAGTGCATCAACACCAAAAATCATAACGAAAATACAGGATATACTTTTGAAGATCATCGATTGACTGTGGATGTGATAGCTGACACCATAGGCATCTCGCGGAACAACATGGCATATTTTGGCTGTAAAGTTTTGGGTTTTAATAAACTGTGTGTACAATGGGTACCGCATTTGCTAAAAATGCCACAAAAACACGTTCGAATGTGACTTACTGAGCAACATTTGGAGGAATTTCGAAAGGATAAAGGATTTTCTGCGTCGATTCATCACTACTGATGAAATTCTATAAAGGGTACCCGAGCAAAGTTTTATACCAAATTGATAACAAGTTCTAATATCACATTCTCAGTGTTTGATCACTAAATATAGCCATCATTTGGAGAAGCACAGAGATAAACCAGGCATGCCTGCCAAGAGTGATAACAAATTAATGTTCGTTAGATATCACAATATTAACTCATTTATCATCATCGAGTTCATTTTTGATAACAAATTTTGTGATATAAACAAATTTCTTGGAGATATTTTCAGATTATGTTATCATCGTGATATCAAATTCATATACCTAGCATTCGAAGTTGTACTTCTGGTAAAGGCTCAATTTCATATACATCACATACTGGTAATATTCAGCATTCGTCAGCATACTGGTAAATTGATTATATTCAATAATCGTTCTTTAAATTGATAACAGATGATAATAAATTTGTCGATGTTGATGACTAAATTTGTTATGCGACTAACGGACGAATCAAATGCCACATCCTGGAGATAACAAAACACCTGTTACTTATGTGATATCAGTTGTTATTTTACTTTAAGGTAAGAGGTCATGTGAACGAAACTTCGTCTCAAGCAGTTCGTATCCAGAAATCGGTCAAGAAGGTGTTAGTGTCAGTTTCTTGGGATGCAAAGGAATTTATTGATAGATTATCTCCAAAGTAGGCTGAAGTCAATCAACTCTGTATTCTTGTAGCCTTCCCAGATCAGTTGAATTGAAACATTGTGAAAAAATACCTGGTTTGCAAGAGACATTCGGGTAACATTTCGTCGACTTTTCTCTTTGCGGTCCTAATGCTATGTAAAAACATGTCAAGCTTTTCTCTTTGATTGATAATATAATGTGTAAGTAAGGATCTAATATGCCAAAGCTTGTCAGCAAATCGTTTAATAGACAAATTATTAAAGAAAGTGTTGAAAGTCTCTGAATGTTACTTAGGACCTAATGAATTGTTCAGCTTGAAATCATGTGACATCAGACGCACCTACTCACCTGACTCAAAAGAACCTTTAAAAAGATATTTGAAATCGTTGCCATCATTGAGGAGTCACTTCCGTGATGGGACAACAAAGTTGGAAGATCGTTGGACTAAGTATATTGATCTTATTATGGAGACTATAATGAGCAATAAGTGCTGTAAGAAAAAGGATCTTCGTTCCGTTTTCAAAACTTTTGACAACCTAGTACATTGTTTGAAAGTAACAATTTGTTAATTAGTGTACGGCGTATTCATGATATCCGCACCTGAGTCTTAGTGGCCTTTCTATAAACTTCCTACGACGTGGCGACGAAATGAATGAATGAATGGTCAAATTAGCAATCAAACATTCCAGGAAAAATTTTGACCCTTAGAAGGAGCCAAAAACTGTTTCTTTTCATGATTAACTTACCATTGCATATTTTGTTAATGCAGGATGGATAGGATGATTACCAACAGGACGGCAACTAGGCCGAGTGAGAACAGCGGTATAGCTTTGGTATCGGCATTAAGTTGATATTCGTTATTAAAGGCGGAAAAATCGACGAAACAACAAAAACTCACTAACGTTACACACAATGGAATCAAAACCAAACAAAACAAACAACATCATTATCATTAAAAGCCCCAATTACGACTGTTCTCACCCAAGCTGGAACCTTCGTCACGGAGCAACAGCTAATCCGAGACTAATAAAATGCCTCACTTCCCGAACCGTAAGCGCGGCAACAATCACGATTGGTCGTAAAAAACAGAACGGCCCCAAAAATCGAATTAATTTCGATTCTTTTCCGTGGTTTCCTTGCCGATCGTTGCCAGGCCATCCTCGCCTTCCGGTGTGAGCTACCGGGCAGCCGGGCAACGACAAGAATAGAAGCTATAAAAATCCGCTCGCTTGGCTGCTTCTCTCCACGGTGAACCCGGTCCGGAACCAAAACAAATCACGCCAATCTAATTCGATCATTGCGGGAAAATTTAATCAATTAGCCACTGCCCCTGGTTCCGGCCTTCGCGGAAAAATGGCCTATACAATTACAACACTTACGCGCGTGCCTCTTTCGAGAGGTCAAGTTCCTTCCTTTATTCGGACAGGCTCCATGAGTCCGTCCGGAATGCCAACAATGTGACACACGCTGCTGCGTGGATGGAATCTTTTGTTTTGCATGCCATCAAGAGCACCGTCCGGTCAGTGCCGTAATCCAACCCGGGCAGATTCTCAACAAAAAGTGCAATATTTCAATCACAAAGCTGTCATGGTGGAAAATTGCACAACCCGCTCTGACACTTTCCCCCGTTTGCACAGTGCACAGTGGAAGTCCGAGACCTGCAGCAGAAGCTTCTCGAGTGTGACCTCCGTCCCCTGGAATCTAACGCTGGTGGTGGGGCAGGACGAAGTTTGGTCACGTTGTTGCACTCATGATGGCGAAGAGGAGCCACAATAGTAACAAAGTGAATAATGCGGAGCTACCTATCAACCAGCCGGTCGTGTTGTTAGTTGGTGACGGACCATGAAAATTCGCCACGTTCTGCTGTCATCGTCGCGCAGTCGTCGTCGGACCGTACCCTGAATAAACACAAAAGAATCTGGCACCTCGCTGGTCCCTGTGCCCGGATGCGTACCGTTTGCCGAAGATTCACGGGTCAGTCGGTTTACTGGCAAAGAAGCTAATGCACAGAAATGAACCTCCGGTTGAGTTGGGCGAGGAATGGTTGCTCTTTCGGATTGATGTTTCAACTCGGGAGTGGAGTTCACACAACTGGTTTTAATATATTTCGTTTGATCCTTCTAACAGTATCAGTTGCAATCAAGAACTAGAGAACAAACATTGTCCAGAAAACGCAGTAGGCTGCGCTAAAGATTGACGTAAGTTTATTTTTGCTGCAACATACATTGCGTCAAGAACATTTCAGTCAACTCATAAATTTAGTATAAAATCAGTCTTGAATATATTATTTTTAATATGTTTCTCCACGACGGATTCCATGCCATAGGACCGATTGTAGAGATAATTACCTTCGAATGGGATAAAACATTGCATGAGGCTTACTGTGTCGGAGGCTGATAGTTTCTCAGAGACGAAAAAAAAAGATTTTCGAGTAAGTTTTGTGAAAAGGTCGTAAGTTTTTGTTCAAGCAATTTTTAAACTGTCTATGCATTCTTCATTTCGATCCGTCCTGAGTCAGTAATTTAGTCAGTAATTTATTTCTATTCATCAACAGATTATGTACGCCATATCCCGGCGTTGTTAGCCCAAGCTAAGCCAGAACGGTACGGCTAGTGGTCATGAAAGCGCACAAGACAAACTAAAGATTGCACTATCGATACGAATTGAGACAAGGTCTTCAAAAAAATGACCCAAACTTACGACGAAGCATCTGGCGAGGTCGCGTTAAAAATCAATCAAGGCGGAAACCTATTAAAAGTCTTTGTGATCACGCAGTTGCGCCAAATATGCTGTAATTGGTTCGTTGTGGAGGTAAACCGCGGCGTTGAACTATTCCTCGGGGCTCGGGGCTGCGTTGATATTGATTTGCTCCCAGAAGATCAGGACATGATCGATGCGGTCTTGCAGATGTCTGCGATGAACACAGCCCTGGCTGTATCTCTGCCAGGCGCTACCAGGGACTCCAGGTTAATCGAGACGGCAACAGCTTTCGTAGCCCAGCGAAGCGATAGGAGATCCGTCCACGGTAGTTTGCGTGGCGCAAATCTCAAAAACCGTCGTTGGGCTGACCTCTACTCTAACGACACCGTTGTTTCGCAGTGAGGAGTCACCACACGACCGAGCAGCACTGCTAATGATGGAGCGACACAAGGGGCAGTACAACGATTTGAGGCAGTAGATGTCCGTGAAGTCCTTAGCAATCCGAAAGATGAACCCCCAGAACGCAGGAGGGCTTTGCCGACGTTGGAAAAGCGACAGTCGTCCGAGTGAGTGCACTCGATGATAGAGTTTGCCGTCATCTGCGTTTGATGGTCGAGGTCGGCTTCAAGAAGCCAATTTTGCGGTCGTCGATGAGATCAAAAAAATCAACGGTCCCAAGTGACTGCCCTGCGGTATATACCAGACGTGGCTTTGAACGTAGCGGGGCTGACAATCTCCTATGTGCCGCAGCCAGATGACGGTCAGTGAGGGTACGATTGAAACCAGGCATCCGGCAGGCATCCGTTGATCCCAAGCTTGTGTCAGTTTGGCAATGGCTATGCGGTGGTTCAGTTTGTCGAGGCTGCGAACAAGTCGGTATCGACGAGCATCCGTTGGGCGCGTTTCGCCATACTGTATCAGTAGTGTAGGAAGTAAGGCACAGCAGGTTAGTAGCGGTGACGCGACCAGCTTCATGAATCCGTGCTGGTCGGTGTTCTGATATACGATTTGCAGTGGGCGAGCAGCGGTTCCATGATTACAAGCTCTAACAGTTTAGCAGCAGCACCAAGCGAAGTTATGCCGCGATAATTTCCAGCGTCCCGTTTGCTTTCCTCTTTGTGTACTGGAAACATGTGCGCAAATTTCCAGCGGCGAGGAAAAATACCGACAGTCGCAGATAGTCGAAAAACGATGCAGCAGCAGAGGCAACAAACTATCCAGAGTGTAGTTTGAGAAAGGACGAAGGAATTCCATCCGGCCCGGGATTATGAGATAATTTGAGTTTTGGAGACGAGCCCTTGATTGTCATCTCTGCATCACGATGTCGACTTGGCTTGAGGTTTGACCGGCAAGGGAACATGGCTGGCCTGCAAGTCCTAATTTGGTCATCACTCCAATGTCTCCTCGGTGAAAACGCTACGAAAGTTGCTCGGAAAATAGCTGGCAAATACCCTGCGGGGTGAGCCTTGTTGCCGTGGAGCGACATAGACGACGGAAGGCTACTTCGTGGCGTTGTTCGTTTACAAAAATTTCCGAGTTGTTGAGCAACGTGACTTGGGCTTTCTACTCTGTATTCCACGCCGATATTGAAGAAAGCAGCGTTTCACGGCTCGTTTGTATTCAAGTGATTCCACAGCTTACATCAAGTGACGACTTAGAATTAGTGTCCGGTGCTTTCGCCATGAATTTTCTGAGGCAGCTCTCTTGCCGGAATTTCCAAGCGACGAGAGCTTGCTCGTTTGCCAAGATGGACAGAGACGTATGACCATGGAGTTTTCTTTACTGGAACACGATGTCTGTCATAGAACATATGCCAGAACGTTGGAGAAAATGTTTGAGCTGGCTCGACATCGACGTGGCTATCCAAATATTATCCCAATCGAAGAAGCGAGAGTAACTCGGCGATATTACGATGATTGGCACGAGAACAAAATTGTAGGAAACTGTGTCGGGTGAGATTTCGAAGTCATGTTCAGCTTTGGGCGCTAACGTGACCGAGTAAAGGCGGATGATGAAGAGTTGGATTTCACTAGAGGAGGGAGCTTCGCATGGAGGTGGAGCGGTGTCTTGGGCGCTCATGTTCTGGTTGGTGACGCGAGTTGATTTGGGAGAGAGTAGCTGAGCTGTAATTGTGTCAGAAGGAGCGAAGCATTGGAATGCGTGTCAAGAATGATTGACATCGGGAAATAGAAACCACTTTCAGTTAATTTCCATGAAATCCCAGGCGGATTAAAGTCACCTATCACCATAACTTCGTCGGTTGCTTTGGCATTTTCCAGTTGAGCCCCTCAACCGTTCGAATTTAACACCGAAAGATGGCGAAAACGAATTGACCATCAGACTCTGAACGTCCCTCCATTTTACTAACAAAAACTCAACTTTTCTTGATTTTCAAGTTGCTCAACTACATTGTACAAACTATTCAACGCTAAGGGAGCGAACACGAAAATTATTGCGAGACCAGAAAATGTACGTACCGTAATTTTTTTATAATGTTTAAAGAATCAATGACCAAAATGGTAGGGTAGTTTTTATACATGTGTTTAGCTTAGCGTCAAAGAGAAAAGTTAATCGATGGAGCCTTGAGTGTAAAATTGAACGCATTTTTCGCTTGATGCCCTCCATCAAAGTCTTAACAGTGTCATCCGGTACCAGTTTCTCAGTTTTTTCCGTTTTCTTAACATGTCCTTCTCGTCTTTGACTGTCTTCTTGCTCTTCCGAAGTTCCCGCTTCATCATTGCCCAGTACTGCTCCACTGGGCGCAGCTCCGGACAGTTTGGTGGATTCATGTCCTTGGAACAAAATGGATAGAATTGGCCTCATACCACTCCAGGACACTCTTAGAATAGTGGCATGATGCCAAATCTGGCCAAAATAGCGAGAGCTTTATCGTGCATGCTGCAAGAACGGCAAAGGCGCTTCTCGAGGCACTCAGATTTGTAGATCTCGCCATTTACTGTGCGCCTTTGTCACGAAAGGCTCACTCCTCAGTCCGCGAGAGCAGATGGCCTACCAAATGAGATATTTGGAGGCGAATTTTGACATTTTCTTCTTCTCAAATTTGTCGTCCACATTGAACTTGCTCTTGCCGGTGAAAACTCAACCCCGGAATTTGCTTAAAATCGGCTTTTATATACGTTTCGTCGTCCATCACACAGCAGCCATATTTTGTCAGCATCTTCTCGTAGAGCTTCTGTATTTCAATATTCAATCTCCTCAATTAAACAATTCTAATCGATGTTATGCACAGTCCTGTCAATAAAATATGAAAATAAAAATCTTTCATCATTCGTCGTTGCGATTCATACAACGCACAATAAGAATTCCGAAGGAGTAAGAGGTATGAATAGAACAATGTTGGTGCTGTGTAAGGCCGATACAAAGAATTTGTTCAGTCAAAACTTTTGGATGGCAAAAATAAATTGATATTCGGAGAAACGATTTTTAACGGCGGTTAACTATATTTCTATAGTTTAAAATGTTTTTCAATTAGATGACTTTTGAAATAAAACAACTATATTTACAATAGTAAGACGCGGCTGGGTAGCTCAGTGGTTACCCGTTCTGCTCACTGAGCAGATGGTCGGGAGTTCAATTCCAGGCCCGTCCCTTTCCTTGCCATTTGTCACTTGCCTCTTTCTATCACTAGATTCACTAGATTTAAAATAAAAAGCAGACTACTGTGCTCTCTTTCATTGATCGCTTCAGTTACCACAGTGCATCCATGATCTAAAAATAAACCTGCCTCACTAACACAACTATCCTTCCCTTGGCAATTGTAGAGATACAGTGGTGCTCACGGTCTCTAATAACAACGATTGTCAAAAACTAATCATCCTTCTTCCGCGGGACAGTGAAGCCCGATTGACTTGCCATTTTCGACGCCACGTCTAGAACAATTGTGACTTGAGCTTGAACAATAACGACATTTGTCGGTGAAAATTATATACATTCGACTATTCGTTCATCGACACAAAAAGTGAAACAATACAAAGCCTTTTGTATTAGGAAGTGACGCCGAGCTCCATCTTTGTACCATCCTACCCAGCGATACGGCTCCTGAGCAAAGTTCCACAACAGTTTCGTTTTGTGCATCACGTTCATAACTGAGGCCTGAATTGTGAGAACTTTTGAGCAAGGTTGGATTTTGTTTGCAAAAAATGGACCTCCAATAAGCTGAAAGTGTTGTTCGAAGGACTGGGCTCGGAACAAATCGGAACCCAGTCTGCAATCCATTTCGACAAAGAAGAGACTATCAAGGCTTTGGAAATCAGCGGGAAGCCAGATGCAGACATATTTCGGTTTAAAGCTACAATATAGGGCTACTGGAATATCTCAGCTTTACGATTCGCTGGGATTACAGTATGTCCCATAAAAAATACGAAAATACATACCTCAGTTTCAAATAAGTTTTTTTTTATAGAGAATGTAAAAAACATCATAATTTTATTTAGGGAATCGTTTACTAAGCCTTTCATGATTACATTACTCAATATGTTCACCATTTTCCACGATGACCTTCTCCAAACGGGGACGGAATCGAGAGCATACCTTCTGATGTAATGTATGAGTCAGTCATCGAGTTCCATGCCTTGGTAATGAGAAGCTTTCAGGGCGCCAACACTGGAGTGAGAACATCCACAGGCCTAAGCCTGAACATATGCCCATATTGAGTAATCTAAAGGATCCAAGTCCGGACTGCTAGGAAGCCAAAAGTAAAGATTGGACTCGGAAAAAAATGCGACACTCTGTTTTGGGTGTAACTTTTTATAGCGTGGGTAAAAATTAATGAAATTTTATATATACTACTTCAGAGTATTATGTTTATGTGTGCAAAATTTTATCGCGATCTGTCAAGTAGTTTTCAAGATGCATTTGAAACAAGAAAAACTACAAGAAGAACGTCCCGAAGGAGGCGAACCCGACAAATACACCAGATCTTCGTCCGATCGAAAAGTTTTGGGCGATAATGAAAAACAAGTTGAAGAAAAAGTTGAAGAAAAGCGGAAAACATTCAAAACCGATGAAGCTTTGAAGAAAAATTGTGAGAAATTGTGTAAGGAAGATGGACAAACCTCGCCCAATATCTCATGAGCAGTGTTAAGAGAAATGTACGAGCACTCAGCTTGGAAGAGGAAATTCAATAAATAAATCATGCCAAAACCTAGCTGATATACAGTTATTCAATCCCTGAGAATTTGAGAAGTATCCGATTTAAAATGAATTTTTGGTGATCTTTTTTGTATGTCTCATTTTTTCCGAGTCCAGTCTTTACAACCGCAAGGATAACGTAGGACCACGTTGATGTGTCCTTTCTTATGGAATTGCCTACATACTGAGCCATTGCTTACGGTTATCAGCTTAGTGAAAAATCTCTGTCGAATTTATCACTCTCGACTTAATGCCTCAAACAATCCAAAATGTACTATTTTTGATAGTATGCAATGGTTGTTTAGGATAAATCACGGACATTTCACTTAAACACAAACACTTGTATTAAGATTATGATATGCTTTAGAAATTATTCATATTTTAGGTTTATTTAACCAGCTGGATACCATCAAGAGGTAAATTCAATACAGCATAGTAGTTTATTAAACTCCTCGTTGCTGTGAATGGTTGACGGTAAGATATTTGGAATGATTCTAGTGATCTAGGGGTCACAAACATAGTATTTTGCCGGTATGGTTTTTCGCCGCACGGATTATCGATTTCAACGACCCATTGCCACGGCAATAGGTCGAGTAGAGAAACTTGCAAGCCTGTGCAGCGCTTCCTTCGACTTGAAGATGAGCAAGCGTAGGCGAAAATGTAAAACCAGACGCCCAATCGCGAGAAAACGGACGAGATAGAAAACCGATCAAAACCGAACGTGTCGCTCAATCAAACATGGATATGTACGAAGCAGTACGAACTAAGCAGCAAATTTCATAAAAGAAGACGGGCTTCAGTTATAAAACCAGACACCGGTAACAAAGCAAAATGAATTTCCAGCTTTTAGGGCGGCTATGGCTCTATTCAACATGGAATGAAACCTAATAAATAAAAAGAAGAAGAGAACTTGAACCATTTGTCACACATTTTTGAGGACCCGTAAAGGGAAGAACATAATTTCAACCTGTTCATATTCATACTTTTAAGGGAGCAAAAGTAGGTCATTTTTAATCAAAAAGTTGAACTTTTAATACTAATATTACTTAATTGAAAATTTGCTCTAAACCATTTATAAGTTTTCCTATTCAAATGCAGTATAAATGAGGTTATTCTATTCAGTCAAACGAGAGTTATTAGCGTTCAAAAACCTTTCACTTTTGCGTAACGCTCACATTATTCAAAATTTTCAAATGACACCCGGTTTAGGAAAGAAAAACGTTGGCCTAAGTTAAAAACCGTGTTATTTCCGGAATCCGTGCAAAAAAAGTGCAAAAAACCGTGTAAAACATGGTTAAGCATTGTAAGCTCGAAGATTCAGATTTCCATATATATGAAGGCACGACAAAACTCAGCGTTAGGATCGGCCTTACAACTGTACAGCGATACTTCCCATCGAATCACCAGAAATCGTACAAGCGAACTCCTACAGAATAGGAAGCTTTGGTGAAAAATGTCTCTTCTGTATGATTTATAAATCCCACCGCCTACTTCACGTTTCCTAGATAAGGATTCAGATGCATCGCGCAAGAGTAGGCGACATATTTCTAAGTGATTTCTTTCTAAGGATGAACAAATCGACAAACAAACTTGTTACTAATTTGAAAGAGACAAATACTTAAGAAATTGGAAACGAGAATGTGCTTAAAACTTCCTCACATAATGGTCTATAAACTGGTAGAAATAGCTTCAGATCCCTTCCCACTGCATTCCCAACTCGACCATCGCGTAAATCGATCTCGATTCCCTCGCAAATGACAGCAATTCTTTAATTCGATGCACGCTATCTCCAAGCGGCGGGCAATCTGTTTTAAACTTTTACATCAAGAGTCATCGCCTGCGAGATAGAACAACCGGGCAAAATATTATTATTTATCGATCTCGCATTAAAAATCATCAGTGGCCATAAATAAGTCCCCTCAGGGCTCCTCGGATGCGGTTGTTCCTTCTCTAAACATAGTCGTCACCCGATGTCTCCTTCCAACCCGATCCGGATCGACCAGTCCAGGATGGAGAAGAGAAACTGAATGCGATTGCAGAAAACTGCTGTTTATTTACTAAATTTATCTGCTTATTTTTCACCGTCGCCGTCGTCCATCGGAGACCATCGCTCGCATCTCTATCTGCGTTGCTCCTTGGCCAAAGATACGGAGAAAAACGGAAAGCAAAATGGATCACCGCAATAGGGTCGCATAGACGAAAAAAAATCGACCTCGGGTCCGGGAATCGAACCTGAGATCTCGTCGTTAGCGGTCGTGCCACTTGCCACGAGTCCAGCGTGCGACATCTTCCGTCAAAGTTCAAATCTCCCTTGGCGAACCAACCCTATTGCCGTTCGAATTGATAAGACGTTGCGTTGCACTGCGAGAGGGCAAAGCGACGGCAAAACGATAAGATTCCGCAAAAGTCTGAGGCCAGAGTCCGTCGAAAGTGGCGGCGGTGGCCGCCTCCTACACGTCTTATTTTACGCCAAAGCCGAAGCCAAGCGCCCGGTAATGAATGTAAGTAAAGACAACGGAACGGACGAAAAATCAACATACGTGTGCGAGTGAGGATGGCAAGTCAATAAATCTTGCAGATTGCATTCGGGAACGATTTATTCATTTTAGCTCGAACGGAACGAAAATGGAAGGAGAAAACAAAAAATTTTGGGAGACAGTTCAGGAGGCAGAAGGAAATTGTACTCGATTTTCACACGCCATTCGCGTGTTGTTTGGGCCCCAAGTCGGGGAGAGATAGGAGGATGCTATCGGGGATCTCTCTTTCGCATTCGAGCCGGCCGAAGGTGGGACAGTAATTAAAAAGGTTATGTTACACTTTTGGCCAGATAACGTCAATTAAGGCCGATAATGTGGCGGGAGGAGTGCAATCCGGAGCGCGGATTTAGGCCGGTTCGTTTGGGCCATCTGATTTGAAAAATTTCCACGAGATATTTGTTTGTTCTCCAAAACAGCTCGAAGCCATTTCGCATCCAAAACAGCAGGAATTTTCTTTGTTAATACTGTAAAAGTAGCATTTCCAAACCGAACGTTTTCCACAAAGCATTCCTAAGGTCGCGTTTACACCAGTGCCTGTTCAGAATTCATGCTGGTGGATGCTGGAGGCTAGTCAGCATGTCAAATCCGTACTCGTACTGGTAGTGAGGCTAACTCAAACAGCCTATCAGTGAGAATTCCGAAAATGTTAGCTTTGTGTGTGGGAGTGTTTGACTGAAAGCACGGCACAAAAGCGCACCTCGCAGTTAGACGCCGCCTCCCATCCAAGCGCTCTTCCTTCAAACGTGGAAATAATTCGCTAATGTTTTCCCGACTGGCGCTTCAAAAGAGTGGGGATTTTTCTGTTCCTTTCATCAACCTGTGAACAAAAATTCAAACACCGTTGGAAGCTTCGCCGGTTGCCGGAGGGGTCCAAAATGTTTTTCAATTTTTTTTTTCATGGTTGGTTGGGGTGCTGACTTCTGGAAACGACGCAATCGCGGCAGATGATGGAGACTCACGTGGTCCATGGAACCCGCGGAATGCTTTTCATCTTTTGGGCTTTTTTCTAAAACCATCGTAGCAGGCGAGGTGAGCTCTGATTTCTGAAAAACGATGAAAAGAATTTAGGGAAATTTAAGACAATATCAAAAACATCAACGGAATTGTCAAGAGCAGGCTCCTTTGATGGTTCCTGAAATTATAGTGGGATGAGAAAAATTTTCTGCGTTGATTCCGGTTGTGATGTTTTGCATTAAATGCATGTTATCTTGACTCTCTATTCCATGTGAAATTTTGATCTTGTATGAATATATACTTTCACATTGTTCAACTCTTTTGATAAATTTATTTCTGTTCAGATTGAGTAGGCTTAGTAATACTTTTTTCATAAGTGTACTGATTCAAACTAACATTCAGGCAATCCATAATAAATTTGCCTGTTGACTTGACAGCTTATATGGGTGGCTCTGATTTTCTTCTTCTTCTCTCTGGTTGTGATCAGTGGTGGCATTGCGCATCTCGATTCGAGTGGGTTTTTTTTTCGTTTCGATCACATTTGGCATTACCGATTTCGAATCGAGCTCGAGACGAGTGAAACGCATAAGGTAGTACTAGATCTTCGAGCAATATTTGGCATTGCGTAATATTATGTTTGAGCATTTGTGAGCGCGAATCGAAAACAAATATTTCGACAAGCTGAAGTTGTTCGCCAGATTAACAAGTGCGCAGCAAAACCCCCATAACAAAGGAAATCAAGACTGCCGGAAATGGGGGGTGGCACCCTAAGTTTAGTTTTTTTTTGGAAATGCTCCTAATTTTTTTCCTTTTTTTTTTTTTTTAATTTATAAAGTGAAGAACAAATTACGCCATAACAAAAACATTTCGAAAAAAACGGGAGGAGGCCGAAACAAGACCAACAATTTAAACCCGTATGAAGAAAGTGTGGTGAGATCTGCCGGGTTGAAGCCTGCCGTTTCCGGCATAGCTGCGGCAAAATCATATGGTTGTCGGAAGACTGCTCAGAGAAGCCTCCATCTAGACGATTAAACGTTGGAAACCTCCATGGAAACTCAAGCTGAAGAAGAAAATGAAGTTTTCTTGGAAGAATACATTGATGAATGTTTTGATGGTGAACCGATGGAAGCGGAAGAACCAAGTGATGAACTCTGGATGAAAGTTGGAACTGGAACAAAAACGAGTAAGCGATCTAACGGGAAGAAGAAAAAACTTGAACTTTTCCGAAGACACGTTGAAGCAAAAGAAGAGAGCAACGAGACACAAAAAGCTCTATTACAAATGAAGCAGGAAAGCCTGAAAATCAAAAAACAAATGCTTGAATTGGAGCTGAACAAGTTTGCTTCGACTCAAAAAAGTAGCCAAACCGATGTAAAATCTGATAATTGATAGTTTAATTTGAAACAAATTGTTAGTGTGATTTAAATGTAAGTTGTTTTAAACAAATAAATCGGTTTAGAAAATATAATTTTCTATACTAACCCTTTTAAAATGATTCTTACACCACAGACAAACAGACATCGCAATTTATTCAGCGAACACGCATTTAACGGTCAATTTAAATGTTTCTTAGTTGGTAGTATAGCCACGTGTGGCGTGCATAGTCAATTCCCTTGCGTTTGACGTTTACACACTATCGCCATCTGTACACTGTAGTGCACATTACAGTGTACTCAACAGATGGCGGTAGTGTTTTCGTGACGATATTTCACAGTGAGAAACGTACAATGTGTTATGTCTGTTTGTCTGTGCTTGTACTGTACCCAAACCGATACGAAACCATCTCATAGGATCCCAAGAGGGCCAGAAGATTCCAAAAGAGATAACGAAAGATTCCAGAAAATATTGTGGCAAAAAATTTAAAATCCTTCGAAAGATTCTGTAGAATCCTTTGAACTATTCTACAAAAATCTTGGAAATATTTAGCATTTAGCTTCCAGTCCGGCCGAGGAATTTTTCGGGTTGGAAAATGATGGGCTTAGAGCTTCTCGGTTTTTTCTTAATCATTCCTGGGCGGTAAACTAAATTGGAAGTGGTCCATTGACCGGTGTATAGTCCAAGACGGCCACTAGTTGGCCCTCCGGCATGACCTTGAAAGAGGAAATTCTTTAGAACTGGTCTTAGAGCTTTCCTCTTTTTTAGTTTTTAAATCATTCATAGGTGGTAAACTAGATTGGAGGTGGTTCGTTGACCAGTGTATGATCCTAAGTGGACACTGAATAGCACTCCGGCAGATCCGGAACGACCGTAAAGAGGACAATTTTCAAAACTCAAAACCCTCTTGCTGAACATCTCTTTAATGAAGATAAAATGAAACTTTCCGGTTTTTCTAAAATATGTCTAGGCAGTCAACTAGATTGGAAGTGGTCCATTGACCAGTGTATGGGCAAAGGGGCCACTAGGAGGCCCTCCGAAAGATCCGGAACGACCGTAAAAGAGGATTTTTTTTTTAAACTGGCCCTAGAGCTTCTCGATTTTTTATAAATCATTTTTGGGTGGTCAACTAGAATGAAAGTGAAGATCTTCTGACAAATTCTGGGAACTTCCATAAACTTCCATTCTGAAAACTATCGAACTTCAGAAAACTTCCGAGAAAATCCCAGAAGTACCAATAACTTTCGAGATCTTCGAGTTCATAGAAGTTCTGAGAGCTTCCGAGAAAATCCGAAATTTTCCTAGAATATCCTAAATCGTCCTAGAAGATCCTCAAACTTCCGAGAAGTTCTGAGAAGTTCTATAACTTCCGAAACGTTCCGAGAACTTCCACGAAGTTCCGAAATGTTCAGAAAAGTTCCGAGCTCTTCCGAGAACTTCCGAAAACTTCCCAGAATTTCTGAGAAGATTCCGAGAAATTTTGAGAACTTCAGATAACTTTAGAAAGCTTCCTAGAAATTCAGAGAAATTTCACATTCTTCCAAGAAGTTCCGAGAGCTTCCAAGAACTTCCCTAAACTTCTAGAAACTTCCAAGTTTGGAGATCTTCAAAGAATTTTCAAGAAGTTCCGAGAACTTCCGAGAAGTTTAAAGAACATCCGAGAATTTCCAAGAAATTCTCAGATTTTCCGAGAAGTCCCGGGACCTTTCGAAAATTCAAAAAAGTTCTGAAATCTTCCTAGAAGTTACAAGAACTTTCTAAAATTTTAGAGAAATTCCTCGCAATTTCTCGGAACTTCTCGGAAGTTCTCAGAACATCTCAGATTTCTCGGAAGTTCTTGGAAGTTCTCAGAAATTCTGGAAAGGTTTTGGTAATTCTTGTAACTTCTTGAAAGTTCTCAAAATGTTTTGGTACTTTTTTGATATTCCTGGAACTTTTTAAATGTACTTGGAGCTTCTCGGAAGCTCTCAAAACTTCTAGGAAGCTTGCAGCTTCTCAAAATTTATTGGAACTTTTAGGAACTTCTAAGAAGATTTCGAAACTTCTTTGAACTTCTCGGAAGTTCTGGGGAATTCTCAAAAATTCTCGGTAGTTCTTGGAACTTCACAGAAGATCTCGGAACATACCGAAATTCCCCGGAAGATTTCGGAACTTCTTTGAACTTCTCGTTGATTCTCGAATTTTTTAGGAACATCTTGGAAGATTTCGGATCTTCTAGGAACTTCTCTGAGATTCTCTCATGTTCTTAGAAGTTCTTTGTAGTTATAGTTGTATAGAACGGAAGTTTTTGGAACTCTTGGAACTTCCTGAAAGTTCTCGAAAGCTCTCTAAAATTATCGACTTTTGGAACTTTTGGGAAGTTCTAGGAAGTTCTTGGAAATTCTAGGAAATTCATGGAAGTCTTCGGAACTTGTCAGAAATTCTCTGAAGTCCTCGGGACATCTTGGAACATGGAAGTCCCCAGGGAAGTTCTCGAAAACTATCGGACGAATTTTCTCGGAACTTCTTCGAAGTTCTGTGAAGCTTTTAGAAAATCTAAAGACTTCTCGAAAGTTCTTGGATTTTTAAAAACGTTCATGAAACTTCTCGGTAGTTCTTGAAACATCCCGTAACTTCTCGGAACATCTCTGGCTTGGATGTTCTCAGAAGTTTTCAGTTTTAGTTTTAAGAAAATCTCTGGACTTTCTGGAAGTTCTCGGAATCTCTAGGAACTTTCAGGAAAATTTCGGAATTTTTATGAACTTATCGGAAATTCTCTGAAGTTCTCAGATATTCTTGGTACTTCTCGGAACATCTTGGAAGTTGTTGGAACTTAGTTAAAGTTCTCAGAATTTGTTGGAAGTTCTCGGAAATTTTCAAAAGTTCTCAGAAGTTCTCGGAACTTTTATGATGTTCTCGAAAATTCTCAGATTTTCTTGGAAGTATTCGGAAATTCTCGGAAATTCTCTAAACTTCTCAGAACTTCTCGGAACTTATTTGAACTTCTGGGATTTATTTAGAAATTCTCAGAACTTCACCGAAGTTTTCGAAAAAAGTTCCGAGAAGTTCCGAGACCTTACTTGAACTTCCGTTAAGTTCTGAGAAAATCCTAGAAGTTCCGAGAAGTTACTTAAGCTTCTGAAAACTTCTGAGATGTTCGGAGAACTTGCGAGATATTCCAAAAATTCCGAGAACTTCCGAGAACTTCCAAGAAGTTTCAAAAACTTCAAAAAACTTCCGTTCCTAGAAGTTCCGAGAACTATCGAGAACTTCCGGAAACTTCCGAGGATTTCCGAAAACTTCTGAGAACTCTAGGACCGTTTTGAAAATTGTCGTCTTTTACAGTCATTCTGGATTTTCTGGATTGACCTTGGACCATACATCGGTCAACGGACCATTTTCAATTTATTTGACCTCCCAAGAATGATTTAGTAAAGACCGGGAGATTTTAGGACAAGTTTTGAAAACTGTCCTCTTTAGCGTTTATTCCCGATTTTCCGGAGGAACACCTAGTGGCCTGCCGGAACCGAAACTTTATTCCACGTTGTAGCGATATATACCC
Organism: Aedes japonicus; assembly: GCA_034211315.2. NCBI lineage: Eukaryota > Metazoa > Arthropoda > Insecta > Diptera > Culicidae > Aedes > Aedes japonicus. Next base: position 17,915 of record JASCZW010014760.1, read on the forward strand.
AACAATTTTCCTGAAGACATCCGGGCGTTATCTTCTAAAGTGGCCCCAGAATCTGAGTTGTTCCCCAATTGGTCAAATCTCATATGTTACGTGTATTCGTTAATGCCGGATCGACCGCGCTATAGGATTCTTTGGAGCCCGCGCTATAGGAATCCTGTGTTATCGAATCCGTGCTATAAGAATCTTGACTGTATGACTCTCGGTTCTCCGGGTCTACGATCAAAAGTCAATTTTCAAAAGACATTACTTCAACCCCTTGACCCATTCAAGAACCCCACCCTTTACCCTTTATGTACTTCATGTGTGGGGCATATGTTTTGGAATAATATTTTATGAGTTTTTCCCGGCTTAGCCTGAAGTACTGCCGGAACTTTAAATAGTAAAACAATAATTACTACTCACATCAATAACATCATTGAGATCCACCCGACCAAAAGGAAACAACAAAATTATTTCTAGTCTTGTTATTCAGTTACGCTATTTTTATAAGAGAGACTGTTAGAATTAAGATCGCGGATGTTGTTAAAATAACAGAAATTGTAACAAAAAGTCCTCAAGAAGATACAAAATTATAGCAAACTATGATACAGAAAAAACATGAACAAGATAAAAAGAAACATTGAATTTTCAGCGTTTCTAATACACATAAAGGGAATGCTAGATTTGGCAGAAAATCATGGGATATTTTATGTAAATTTAAGCCAGATAACGCCTAAATCAAGCTTGTTATATGAAAGATTGCAAACATTGTTGTATGGCGCATCAAGGACTAGAACCAATTGCGTTGTTTACGCCTCCTTTAGCTTGGAATTAAACGAACGGAAATTATACACGCTTGTTAAAATTAATTATTTTTTACTGTGTGCCTTAAGTGCCACAGTGTCCCGGAACCAAGACAAAATTTACCGAGTTCTCCTTTTGCAATGAAAGAATGCATTCCCAGACAAGTTTGGATGTACATTTATAATTACTTAACGCTTTGAGTGCCGCTTGGCTGTCTGTAAAAATACAAATATTTGCATATCTATATTTTCTCTACAGACAAACGTTAACACATTTTATTATACACTGAAAAATATAATTAATTTTAACAAAGGCGTAAAATTTCCGCTCGTTTAATTCCAAACCAAAGGAGGCGTAAACAAAGCAGTTGGTTGTAGTCTTTGATAAGCCATACAACAATGTTTGCAATCTTTCATACAACAGGCTTGATTCAGGCGTTATTCGGTTTAAATTTACAGAAAATATCCCATGATTTTCTGCCAAATCTAGCATTCCCTTTATGTGCATTTGAAACGCAGAAAATCCAATGTTTCTTTTTATCTGTGTAGTGCTATACGGTGTAAAATTGATTTCTTGTTTTTTAAATTATTATCAATGCAATTATTATTATTATCTGAATGATCTCATCCAGTCTTATGCCATTTTTTTGTTAATTTTTCCATTAGTTTGGTGCTCATTCTGAATTGAGAGACGCTCCTTTGCTTTGATTATTTTGATAATTGCTTTCATCATGAATTTGGTGTTATTTCACAGGCATTGTTACCAACTTGCTTTGAAAAGTCTTTGCCATTCAATTGAGTTTTTAATTTTTCAAGTGCTGCTCTAAATTAGTCTATTGCTCATATTTTTTTAAATTTCCGGTGACTGTTTTGTTTTGTGAGCTTCAACATTTTTAAAAGTTTGAAGAACATTTGAAAATCACTGGTTGGTTTTTGTACTCCCCTTGACGTGTATACGTTTTTACTGTCGTATTTATAGGTTGTGATCAAATTAAACAATCTTCTTTATCGACAACGATTTTTCTAGACGAGTGACAATCTTATTACCATTGCTGAATTCATCATATTATTTGATGAAATGTCTATTGTAAAGGCTCAACAGTTCTTATTCGGAGTGTATGTATACATAAATCCATTTGCAAAACTTTCAGTGTCATTTCACCACTTCCGTGTGAAAAATTTTTCGTTTGACCTAAAACACATCATATTTTTTTGTGGCTCATTCCCAATTTTATGCATGTATTAATTTTCTGCGCTCTGGGACTTATTTAGTTTTCAAATGGTGTTTTTGATTATTTCATGGGAATGTTTACACGTGATCATATTATTTTTGAATTTAATGATGGGTAACTGTATTTACCACATGGGACATTTGAGTTTATTTTATAGTGATTATTGACTATTTCATTGCTCATTTCACTATTTTTTATCGGAAAATTCTATAAAACTCCAAGAAATATGCGAGTATTTTAGTGCTCAAATTACATCATTTAGCTGTTGCCTTATTTGATAGATTTACCGGCCACAATTTGATTATCCGAAAATGTTTTCTCATCTCTTCATTTATGAATTTTTAATGCTGATCACACATTATTAGTTAGCACTGCCCTTAAAAATCTAGTGGCAATTTTATCTTTTTCTGTTGCTCAAATTTCTCTATTAATTTATGATTAGCTATGCTGCCGTTAATTTATTCTATAAGAGTTCCAAACACAACCGACTGCAAACTAATACTTGGTGATCATTTTTGTCTGTTGCATTTTCATCGAATATAATCTTTACCCGAATGAACTTTCATATAAACTTCAAAGGACTAGTGCAGATGGAGTTCGCGATCAATTGAGCTCAAATTTCGGAAGACACATAACGACGGAATTAAGAGTCCATTGGATGGGATGAAGCTGAATTAAAACCTTCAATCACCCTATATTACAGGCAAACTTCGATATAACATACATTTTGATTTTACACTTGTACGTTCCATCAAATTGTACGTTATATCAAAGCATAAATAAAAATCTTAAAAATTAACCTTTTTATATTTTAATGCGTTGTTTTTCAACAAAATTTACCAAATTTTAATAAATTATAAACTTGGAGTGCAAAACCACTATTTTTCCTCTTTTTTCTCTGTTTCTTTGAATTTTTAGTCTATCGCTCGTTTATCTCTTCATCACTTCAAACCTTTTTCATGATTTTTTGTCTTTTAGGTAACTTACTCACTTACAGTTAAGATAAAAATTGGGTGACCTCTATTGAACACAGAAATCGTACCGAAATAGTTCGGTTCATGTACCTGCGAAAGGTGCGCAGGTCACCTTCTACTTTATCGACCCACCTAGATCGATCCTTTTCTTCTTGTGTTCTCGTTCGTTCTCGAGAGCCGTTTTCACTGGACTGTCGTCCGATATTTTTACGACGTCGCAAGCCCATCGTAGTCGGCCGATTTTTGCAGTGTGGACGATGGTGGGTTCTCCGAGGAACTGATGCAATTCGTAATTCATTCACATCCTCCACGTCCAACCTTTAATCTGCATTCCACCGTAGATGGTAAGCAGCACCTCCCGTTTGAAGACACAAGCATAATCCATGTTACGTAGCCGTAAAGGATTTTTTACATGGTCAACTTTGTGGTACGGCGATCTCTATTCAATGGCAGCGTGGTTCGGAGCCCAAAGTAAGCATGGTTACCAGACAGAATACGCCCTTTTATTTCTCTGCTGGTGTCGTTGTTGGCGATCACCAATGAGCTCAGATACACGAATTCGTCTACCGTCTCGAATTTATCTCCGTCAATATTCGGGATTGAAGGCTAACCGTGTCTTCTCGTGGGCCTCTTCCTTTCATGTATTTTGTTTTCGACGCATTTATCCGGCTCCAATCCGGCTAGCTTCGACCATAAGTCTAATATACCTTTTCGTCATTGTCTCAAAGTTGCGTGCTACGATAACGATGTCGTCGGCGAAGTCCGAAGGACTTCTTGAAAAATGTGTTTATCTCCGCTCGTCGAATAACACTTTCCTTCTTCTTCTTCTTCTGTGGCATTTTCAAGCTCATTGTATCGCAATTCTTGCAGCTCTCATCTTAGTATTCTAATTGCACTTCCACAGTTATGAATTGAGAGCTTTTAGCCGGCGCCAGTAGTGTAGTGGTAAGCGTGACTGTTACTTGGCACCCCAGTGGAACTGTGTTAATCAAAATCGAGGTCGGTGGCATTTTCGATGGCGCAAAATATCTATCCTTCGTAAAGGAAGTAAATCCGATGTTCCTACACATCAAAAAAAGTACGTTATTTCGAGTGACGCTATATCGAGGGTACGTTATATCGAAGTCTACCTGTATAAGCAAAACACTGCAGCCTAAATGGTTCTAAACTCTCCAGTTGGCAACCCACTTTTCAACCTTCAAAATCACTTTAAAAAAAATCAATTAACGCGCTCGGTGCGATTGTTCTCTGTTGAAACCAG
>JASCZW010014761.1:0-22158 GCA_034211315.2 Aedes japonicus
GAAATTTTACGCGTCGGTCAAAATTCATTATTATTCTCTGTGTAACAAATTAATCAGATTGCTGCAATATGGAGGTGCTTTAGCCTACATACCGTCCATCATGTTATGCACAGTAGTTTTTGTGCGCTTCCTAGATGCTGCTCATTGTTTTTCTTCAAGTCTGACATGTTGTGGACCACTGCACCTACCTTTTTGAGGATCCGCTTGAGGATTGCCCAGTAGCGTTCGGTCGATCGGTATTGGGACAGCTTGATGGGCTGATATTTTTTTCAACTAGATCCAACGTTGTTATCAGAAAACCACTGTATAGTTGATCTGACATAATGGGAAGAGACCAAGATCCGGTTAAAGAGAGGAGGAATCTCAGTGCTTCCGGTCGAGTGGAAGCAACCTCTTCTGTAAGCTCTCGTTCCGGTAGATGTCAGCATGTATTGTCCCTTTTGTGTAGAAAAAGGAGATTGCAAGCCACATGAGCAAATTGTTTGCCATAAAAGCAACTTTCGACAGCTTATTCAACATGACGTATCTGATTTTGTAAACAAAGAGGGAGTAAGATTGCAAACGTAACTTTCTCAAACGAAACTTTTGCTGCGGAGATTGCTTTGGTACTTAATGCTTATTATATGTCTTCAAATCGTTTCTTTTTAATCTGCTGGATCATCCCGAAGCGGGATTGTACTTCTTGGTCAAATCATGAGAAGAGGCTGAATTGTTCACCTGAATATAATCGACGACTTTTTGGTCCGATTCGGAATTGCTGAAAACGGGTATTCGTCCAGTTCTCGGCAGATCTTGTAACCGTTCGGAGAATTCTCACGAGGTTTTTGAAACTTCATGGCGGGGGGCCACCTGTCGATTGGAATCTACCCGACCTTTCTGCTACAGTCACCTCAGGGGCCTCGTGAACGGCTTTTGGCTGCGAAGGCTCAAACACTATCAAAACAACTACGAAGTAGCAAATTCCGCTGTTTTCTCCCTCTGTACCTAAGTAAAAACCCCAATTTAAAGTCACTCAATCCGCATGAGCTAACCGGAACGGAGGAATAGAAGCCTGATATTGAAAAAAAAAAAAAAACGTTACGGAAAACGCAAATGGATTTCAGGAAGGGCCAATTGCATCGGAACTGCTCAAAACGAAAATAAATGTCAACTTAGTATCAAATCATAACATAATCTAATTAATGCATTTCACGTTTACTTCACTACTCTTTTGGGCTGGATAAAACATTCGGTTACGGAAACAATAAAATTCGGTTACAATAAAAGGCCAAGAAAAAGGTTTCCCCATACTTGCGCAGGTTTTCTCGATGACTTGCTGACTCAATACTGGCGTCGTAGATGGCGACGACGATGCAGATGGTAATCGAATCTATGAAGATGATGGCATACGAAACTTGTCTGCTGTCACTGTTGAAATGGCGTCCAGCGATGGCAGATGAGCTCGAGAAGTATGACAGAATTTACAGATGCAGAAGAAGTGGCGGCTGGGCGGAAAGCTTCCGATTTTGAATACATCGAGAGCGTCCGGAATTGACCGTCTCCTGCAATACAGAAATCTACTTTCCCAAGCGACCCGGCGTCGCGTACCTTTTCGCTACGATCGAGTGGGATTAAGGATAGACTCATATATTTCGGGAAGGTCCGGTTTAGTGTCCGACACCTGGCTACGAATCACTAAAATCACGCTCTTGGTAACCTTTCCACAAGGGTTGTCACGAATAGTGGAGCTACGTCAGCTTATTGGCGACCACCGCGTGGAACTTCACACAGTGGTTTTGCGATCACTCCCCTCGGTTTAACTACCTCGTAATGTGGGACTTTTCCGAACTCAAATTATTCGATCAGTGTTCCACGGGACAAAAGATGGTGATGATCCTTATGACAGAAACCCCAACACTTAGATTTCAACTGAACTAGATCTCAACGGCTGAGTGCTGGAATGTCCTACGTGAATGATATGTTTTAGTTTTTTAGTAGTTTTGTAGGAACTTTAATATGGCCTGAGTAATTAATTAGAAGATATCGCTCTGTCGATTTCTCAGACTACGTAAACTTAAATAAACTAAAAAAAATTAAAAATCTTGTTGTAAACACTTTTCCTATTGATTACCTTATGTACGTATACTGAAGAAACACGCCGGCGTAACAGAAGTAACGCGATAACTTCTGTTCTCCAGCTGGTATCTTTGTGAAATCACCGAGCTTAAATCTTCGTGTGACAAAGAAATGTTGATCAAACAATTATGTATTATGCTTCGTCGAAGCGCCAGTAAACTATCCGCCTGGCGGAGTAAAGATTTCTTTGCTTTTTACTTGGTTCTTCAAGATGGTTATTTCATATGTCTGGAGCCATTGTTGCATGTATTATTTTAATAACATTCAACTTAGCCAAGACACAAACCAGACGACATGCAAAATAAATTTATAGCGAACCTCACCAAATCTTTTTTGTCAATATTAACATTTGAAATTCAATTCAAATCTTATCAATTCTAATTAAACGTAATTCAAAATAATTCAGAATAATTCAAACGAATGAACCTGAACCAAACATATTATACAACGACCAACTTTACAATCTTTCAGGGTCTACTGCTCACCGTACCTTTGAACAATTCGTTCTCTAATTACTGGATTTCCCATTTCTTTTTGGCAATCTGATCATATGGCACATTCTTACAGCAATAAGTTGTGTGAATTTCTTTCCAGATCACGCACATACATAGTGCAGTAAAAACCATACAAATCAACACGTTGTATGCACTCGTCATTAAACCTTTTTCATGCAAATAGCTGCTTCGTGTGGAATGAAATACAATTTTACATGCCCTGGTATTTACATCACAATGAAAATTTAGATATTTTTTTTCGGTGCTGTTTAGTACAAAAAGTGTGCAGAATTGTTTGACGTAATTCAAGTTCATCTGCGACATTTTGCAAAAGTAAAAAACACCTGTGATAATGAAATGAAACGAACCAAAATAAGCTTTTTGACATCACTATATTTTTTGTAGCTTGTGCTAACGTAAGAACTTAGTATACATCGAGAGACGCGACGCGAGACAGACACAACACTTATTGTTCTTACAAAACATAAAAGGGATTTAAATTTCATCTTTTTAGTCGACCGGTTTCGGCTAGATGTTGCCCATCTCACTATGACGATGTCCGACTGGTTACGATGTACAATACTACAACCTACTACTTGTAGTATTGTACATCGTAACCAGTCGGACAGCGTCCTGTAGATGGGCAACATCCAGCCTGAAACCGGTCGACTAAAAAGGTAAATTTAAATCCTTTTTATGTTTTGTAAGAACAATAAGTGTTGTGTCCTGTCTCGCGTCGCGTCTCTCGTGTGCTTTTTGACATGTTAAAAAAATTTAATATGAATACACGCAAATATAAAATGCAATATCAAACGTTTATAACAACTTTTCGATATACTCCTTAGTTGCCTGAAGCATTAGCCCCAATGCAGAAGTAATCACCAGAACAGTGGCCTATTGTGAGGCTAGGGACAAATCGTACCACAAAAATGGTACCGAAAAGTTAAAGATCGCTATAATCGCTGTATCGCCCGCGAAGGCAACTACACAAATAATAAATTCAATTTTGCAAAAAAAAATCGTAGTAAGCAAAATACTTATCAACCCAACTGTCAAATGTGTAAAAATGTTCAACTACAGGGTAGGTCCAAATAACTGACTCAGAAAACAAATATTGCATCTATCATGATATAAAAAAAAAGATTTAATTGTTTTTTTTTTGCATTCTGTTGATTATATTTTATACTTTTATACTTTTATAAATATGGCATAAGAGACGACCATTTTTTCTAAAGAATAAATGAATAAATGGATAAACACCTATTTACGTTCACCGAACATACTTGGGACTTTTTTCTTCAAATGGTTCTCCAGAACGTAGTAAGCAGCGTTGTTTTTGACACCTTTGTCAATAAAAAGTAGTGACTAGAAATTAGAAGAAAAATTAGTATTTTCCATTTAATACCGTTGCTTATCTTGACAGATACGCGTATTTCGTCTACAATGTGCAGAAGTACGCGTATCTGTCCACCAAACAGCTCAAACCCTCTTGAATTCAAAAATTAGTGGTTGACGAGCTTCTGTAGAAATCACTCCCCAAACCATAACAGAAGTATGATTTCGGAATCGTTGAGTTGCGTGGATTTAAGAAGAATCCTGACCCGAGGCTGCATAGACATTGTCATATTTAGCATTGAAACTCTGCTGCAGCACGACAAAGCAATTCATGGCAGCGAAGGACTCTTCTTGGTGATTTTAGAAAGAAATATTTTTTAATCACCACGAGGCTCTAGGAGTGGCCAGTAGGTTTGCAAGAACGAAAGATATAAAGAGAAAGTGTTGATAGCTCCGTTTGTGTGCGGCAGGCTGTGAAAAATTGAAAAGAAGTAGTTGACATTGTGTGGAGGGCTATTTGAAAGGTAGTACTGAGATTCTCAAAAATGAGTCGACATGGTTTATTAACAGACCCTTTTCAAATCCATTTCTCGTATGATACTTCCTGTTGAATATACAAGAACAATTTGTTTACCCTTTGTAAATCTCATCAAATGCAGGCAACCAAACGGCTGTCACACCGAACCTAGATAGATTTTATACTGAAAATAAAAATTCGTCAGCTATTTGGGCCTTCTCTGTGGATACTGCAGCTATCGCATAATTTTAGGTCCAGAGACCGAAACTAGAGCTCAATGATGGTTATTTCAATGGTTGATTTGAACCAGTCTTTTTTATTCTGTATTCTGTATAGACTACTAACTTCTATCATTGTCTTTAAAATTTAGTTTTAAATGTACCACCTACCAAACCAAATTAAAATTAAAATCGAAGATAAACTGATTTTCCTGATTTTGTTCACTCGATTTGACACTGGCAAAGTCAGTAAGTCACAGACAAACAATGCCCTTATGTTCTAGATAACCCCTTTCTGGTTGAATTTAAGGGAATTCGCTTCCGGTAACTTGCGATGGTATGAAAAAATGATTCATTTTTTTTTCAAACGTGGGCAAGTGAAGGGTTAGTTTGAATTCGTCTAAGTCATGTTTTTTAATAGTGTTGATTTCTTAAAATGGTCACGTTTTGAGCGTTAATATGTCGTTAATATAAAAGATTTTCAAAACTTGTGCACCAATCTATCGGACGTTTTTCTCCGTTCCAATTTCTATATTTCAAACTATTCATTTTTAACCTTAAACTATTGAGAATAACGCAAGTATAAGGCAAGGTCGTATAATAACGTTTTGCAGAGAAAATTGATTAAACAAACAGTATTTTTCCTATCCAATGTTCAAGATTTTCTTTTATTAATAACTAGCTGAACCCGGTGCGAGCTATGCAACGCATGCGACTAAATGAATGAAAAATTAATTGTTTGGCGCATTTATTGTTTTTGTTCTGAATGAATCTGGTTAAAATATTTTTGTTTGCTTGTATGTGTGTTATTTATTAAAAAAGGTTTGTGTTATTAATTTAACCCTTGGACGGGTAGTTTCTACCGGTATTGCTGTCTGCGTAAAACATTTCAAAGACAAACGAAGTCATATCCTGTCAGTTTCTACGAAATTTTCTCTTGCATAACCTAAGATTAACTTCTTGTGCATAATGTAGCACTGAGAGTAGCTCAGCCAATTCTTGACTAAAACGGGGTTCGAACTTCTATCAGAATATGCTTCTTACCCGAGAAATACACGTTTTGTGTTTTAGTTCCATGGATAATTATCATGTTTGGTTCGAATGTCTGTTTCATTGGTTTGAGAGCCCTTCTTCCCCCTTTCCAGAAGGAAAGGGTCTCTAACTACCTAAGAAAAAAATCCTGCCCAAAAACCCCCACATGCCTAAGTTGGTTCCATTTGATGAACTCCAAATCCAAGAACTATGCTATGCAAAAAAATGTGTGGAAGTCCTCCCCTTTCAGGCGGGGAAGAAGCATCGAACCATCGTAAGAATCTTCTCCGACCTCAACAAACCCTGCATATAAGTTTTCATAACAGTAGGTATGATTCTCATGTTTGGTTGACATTTGTGTCTTATTTTCATGAGAGCCCACCCCTTCCAGAGAGGGAAGGAGTCTCAAACCTCCATAGAAACATTTCTTGGTTCCGAAAACCCCCACATCCCAAATTTGGTTCCATTTGCATGATTAGTTCTCGAGTTATGCAAAAATTTGTGTTTCATTGGTGTGGGAGCACCCCTTCCAGATGCGGGAGGGGTCTCGAACCATCATAAGAACCTTCCCCGACTCCAAAAATCCCTGCATAAAAATAGTCATACCTGTTTCATTTGTATGAGAGCCCCTTCTTCCAAAGAGGAGGGTGGTCTCAAACCACCGTAAAAATATTTCTTGCCTACAAAAACCTTCACATGCCATATTTGGTTCCATTTGTTTGATTAGTTCTTGAGTTATGCAGAAAATAGTTTTTCATTTGCATGGGAGCTCCCCTTTCTAGAGGCGGGAGGGGTGTCGAACTATCATAAGATCCTTTCCCGGACCCAAAACCCCTGCATACAAATTTGCATATCGGTAGGGATAGTTCTCATGTTTCGTTTAAATTCGTGTTTAATTTTTATGGGGGCCCCTTTTTCTAGAAAGAGGAGGGGCTTCAAACCACCATAAAATATTTCTTGCCTTCATAAACTCACCCATACCAATTTTGGTTTCATTTCTCGAGTTATGCAGGAATTTGTTTTTCATTTGCAAGGGATCTCCCTTTCTGGATGCGGGAGGGGTCTCGAACTATCATAAAATGCTTTTCGGACCCAAAAGCCACTGCATACAAATTTGCAAAGCAGTAGGCATAGTTCTGATGTTTGGTTGACATGTGTGTTTCATTTGTATGAGAGCTCCCCTTTTGGAGGGAGGAGGGGCTTTGAACCACGATAAAAACATTTCATGCCTTAAAAAACTCGTCCATTCCAAATTTGATTTCATTTGCTCTATTAGTTCTCGAGTTATGCAGAAATTTGTGTTCCATTTGTTTGAGAGCCCTCCCCCCTCCCTCCTCATATGGTGGAAGAGTCTCAAATCACCATAGAAACATTTCCTCCTTCAAAAACTTCCACATGCCAAATTTGGTTCCATTTCCCTGATTAGTTCTCGAGTCATGCAGAATATTGTATTGGACGCCACCAAGCCAAACATCGTCACCAGCCGGATGTTTGGTTTGAAATTTGAATTTCACTTTTTCCGGAACGTTCTCCATTTTCTGCGGTGAAATGAACCGCTCTGTGCGGCTATTGGCCACAGCACCGAAAGCTTTTCGTCGGAGAACAGGATTATCATTTTTTCCTTCTTCAACAAGGAAAGCAATCTCTTGAAACGAGTCACTCGTAGTTCCTTGACCCGGTCCGTAATCAAGTGACGTTTCACTCTGGCTTTGGTAGATGCATGCAGGTCTTTTTTGATGATTCCCCGCAGGGATTTCTGTTGTGCTTGTTTTGCAAGTTTTCTTATGGAACGGGTTGCGAGCAATTTTTGCACGGATCGATTTGATCACGTTCGACGTGCGTGCAAAACGCGGACGTCCGCTTCCCGGCTTCCGCTGCTTAGGACCATCCTGCAGGAACTTTTTTTTGAGGTAAACTGTTGCCAAATGGCACCCTACCACCTTGGCAATCTCTTTCGGCTTCTTCTGGGCGAGCAAAGAAACTGGTGATCACTTCTTTCGCGAACATTTTGACGAATTTGCAATAAAACAAACAGAATGTTTGGATGCAGCACTTGAAAGTATGCATAAATAAATACACTTTCGACAGAAATTAATCACGAGCTACACGAATTAACCAAATACTCAAGTTTTAACATTTTCGCATTATTTTCTGCCGCACCCTGTTGGATACTAATACATACCTAATTTATTAATTCTTTTCAGTAACAATCTAGTGAATGTCAGATATATATATATTGTACATACGCATATTATGTTCTCGTATTGACTATACGTAGCTACGTTTAACATGGTGAAGTGATTTAATTTGTGTAATGTTCAATTTGTAATTCCATGCACATAATTTAAGTTAAAAATTTAGTATTTTTGTTTTTATGATATCGTATTTTTTTTGCGTACAAGTTTTACTTAATATTAAATTAAATATAACGGAGAAAGGGAGGGACGATCAGGGCACCCATGTGAAACGATTTGGATTGGGAGCATACGAGTGCCTCCTCCCTATTGTTGATATTTCGCGTAACGAGAATGGATTCTTTGACCCCATTTGTTGGGTTTATTCTGTCAACCAAGGGCTCGATTTTAATGCTGTTAGTTGAAACTTGACTTTGGAAAGAGTTTCTCTTCCCTATATTCGCGGGTTTTTCGTAAATGTCTCTGCTTACGGACCCGCCCAAACGTGTTTGACCCTTCATACAGCAGCTTGATGATAGAGTCCAATAGAGTCCTGATCAACTCGTTTTTCAGATTATTCCACTGCTATGTATAGTGACCTTGCTGTAATAGATGAAAGTATTACTTAATCGTCATCATCATCATTGAATTTTCTTACAAATATCAACGTTTTTGTTTACTGGCAGTCATTTCCCCATGGTGCTTTATCTCTTACAATCAACAGAATTATTCATTTCTTATTTTTAGTTATTTGATAGCGTTCAAAACTTCTATAGTCGGAAATTAACTATTGTGGGCAGTCCCTGTTTTGTTCAAGCTGTTTTATTCGAGGCAATAAAACATTGGTTTCTTTTTATGATATAAAGATAGAAAAAAAACATTGAATTATCTGCGTTATCTAATGCACGTAAAGGGAATGCTAGGTTTATCAGAAAATAACGGGATATTTTATGTAAATTTAAGCCAGATAACGCCTAAATATGGCCTGTTGCATGGAAGATTGCAAATCAATTTCATTGTTCACGCTTCCTATAGCTTGGAATTAAAAAAGGGGAAATTGTACGCGCTTGTTAAGATTAATATTTTTTTTCTGTATACGGTCATTTTTTCAAATTGTGTTGCATAACGTGCTCAACAGCAAAAACATAAAACAAATTACGTTAAAAGTTAAGTAACAAAGTCATTGATTTATTTTGCAAGAAAAGTAAACTGAACTAGAAAAACTTTAAGGAACGCTTGAGGATAAAAATCCAAGTAAGCTTACAACATTCAGACTACTGTCTTAGTCTTAGCACTGTTGTAAGCAAAACATTCTCGTAAAGTACTGTATTCTTGATTAATAACTTACTGATTTAAACAACTTTTTCCTGATGGAATCAAACAACATGTCGTGAAATCAAACAAACACGGTTGTAGTAAACTGCAACGATAGAGTCCATAGTTGCCATAGCTACCCTACTCCTTCAAAGTGTCACCAGATTGTTTCCCTTTTCCAGCAACGAGTGGGTTCAGCGGTTGGATGATGTTGCGCTTGTGGGTTATGATTTCCAACTATTTGTAAGCGAGTTCTCCCTCTAATTAAAAGCTAATTGCTATGAACTTCACCGTTTTTTTTTTCGTTAGGATTTTTTTCACGAGCCTTGCCACAAACGAAAAAAAAAAGAGATTGCTATACATGGTTGACAGAGTCAGAAATCGCTGAACCAAAACGGCGCGCCTAAAAGGGAACAACAATCAGCCCATTATTGTGTGGAAAATCGCGCCTGGTTTTCCACTCCCATCATCGGGGGTAATAGGAACTGTTTCGCTGCCGGGCGAAGGGATGGCAGAGGTTTTAAGTATTCTATTGAGGAATTGCGGTGGGATATTATAATGGTGTCCTTAATTAGCCAATTAATTCCGTTACATGAACGATGTCGGTTGGAGATTTTGGCGGTTGGCTGGAAAACGTTCCAAATAGTAGATGTGCAAGTTGGATTAAGGTTCTCAGTTCATGAAACACCGCAAAGGATGTTATTAATTGATTCATGGGATTTGTTGTACTTCTAGCTTCCACAAACTGCCATATTTCTTCACTAATAACTAATAACTTATCTCACTGAAGTCAGATCCATCTCCATAAAAGTAGCATTGCCAGAACTTAATGCAAAATAAACGCGATCCCCTTCCCTTCTCCGGTGGACTTTTTGATTGAGTTTTAACGTTCTTAATTAATCACCTGCCGTTCCATTAAAAGCACAGCCCACCAGTTATTTTATTGACATCGCTGATAATGTATTTCCCATGTTGCAACTGTGTCCGTGCGAATACAAATTAACGCTGCTCACCCGCATAGCGGTATTCCGCATAACTTCATTCCGATAAACGTAAATAAAAACTCGAAAAATGTTAATATATCATTCAAGCAGTGCATCCGTAAATAGAACTAACCGGAACCGAAATGTTAATGATGCTCGTCGATCCAATTAGCATACATAATTTCCTACCCCCGAGTGCGTGCGTGATTCAAGGGAAACGCACCTTAATGAGAATTCCAAAAATCCCTGGAAATTTCATCCTGCTTCAATAGTTTTGCACTGAAATAAACGCTCAAATGGATGGACAGATTTATATTTTGTTTCATAGGTATTTCCCGCTCATATCAGCAACGACTGCGTTCAACTTGACCCAGTTCGCAGCTCAGCTCGACCACTCTATACTGCCCCGCTCCGTGTTGGCGAAGCACGTGTGCGGAAATTGACGCTTTCGGGATCGCGTTTATTATGCATCCATGTACAGTTTTGACACCGACGACGACGACGGGAACCATCTTTTCTGGACTGTCGGTTTGACCTTCTCCTCGTAGCTCAACCCTTGGTTCTATGGAGTAAGAGTGAGGCAACGTACTTGGTCGTTGTGTAAATGTACATACAGAACGTCGGTATGCAGAACTAGAACGTAACGGACAATACAGAGGCGCGCATAAGCCAATGACGAAGACGGGCACGATGACAGCGGAAAGGATGATAAGCATGACTTTACATTCATTTACATTTAAATATGAGATTTTTTTTCCCCTTTCGTTTGCTGGCGACGTTCGTTGACGGCAGTGTGGCGAAAACGACGAAGTTCACATGACGTTTGTGAGTTCCGGTGAATTGGATAGTGGAGGAATTAGATTACCGGTTGGCTGGCGAGGGAAGGGTGGTGAAGAATGAATTGGGAATAGCAGTTGTACAAAATGAATCGGATTACGTGAAAGGTTATCGTTGATTTTCGTGAGGTTTTTATTTCTGAATAAATTGCTGGGAGGAGCTAACGCTTTCATGCTTTGTTTAACGAGTTTTTTTTTGTATGCGATGCGTGTGACCGGGAGGTGATGAAATCATTTTAATTGGATGGAAGAATGATGACAACTGCTTCACATTACGGTACCATGGAAAGGGAGCAGGCAATCATGCAGACTCTAGGAAGAAAACATTGTTTGTGTACATTTATTTTCGGCGTCGGAGTCGTGCGTGAATACCAAAGGCAAAAAGCGTAGAGTTCAGGAAAAAGCTAGCGATATTTCAAATGAAGTTTTTTTTTCACATATGCGGTAGTTGCGGATATAGGAATAGCAAATGTGACTTATAATGATAGTAGCAAATGCGACTTATAATAATAGTAAATAATAAAGCACTGTGACAAATTTCGAAAAATTTACCCTTAAGGTTATTCCGGTCATTACGATCAAGCGTCGAATACTGATCATAGTCGCAAGTTTTTGTAAAGTAAATTGGATCTAAAAACAAACATGATCCGTAGCTTTAGAAACTGGAAAGATAGTACTATTTTTGGTGACTACTTAACATGATATGAGTTTAATGTTTTAAATAAATGGCGTTAGAAGCGATTTGGGAGAAAATTATAACGCTGCTGTCCCCTCATCGGTGTCAAGACTTAAAGCCTGTCCACGTTAAATTTCGGACATTAAAATAACAACAGCAAAAAAAAAATTATACAACAAAACCGATTGTTTATTTCACAATAATAGAGTTATATCTACATTAGAAACAGTTGATTTAAATGTTAATCCTTCTTTCTGTAAAATTTTCGAATTTCTGTGGTACACCCGCCATCAGGTTCCGTACGGTATTCTCAGATACGCCCGCCGCCATGATTCTCCATCTTCTCTTGAAATCTCGTTTGGGTGAAGCTCTGGAAAATTTGGTAGATTAGCCTTTTTTGGCACGTATTCGACGGATAACGCATAGTGACAAGAGACCAAATCAGGTCAAACAGTCGCGTATAATTTTCCTTAGTTCAATTTCAAGCTAAAGAAGGCGTAAACAACAAAATTTTTAATCGCTCATGCCCCATGCAACAAGTTTGCAATCTCTCATACAACAGGCTACATTCAGGTGTTATCTGGCTTAAATTTACATGCAATACTCCATTATTTTCTGCCAAATCTGGCATTCCCTTCATAATATTTCTGCAGAAAATTCAATGTTTCTTTTTATCTTTGTTGCAGCCGCTTCTGTAGACATTATTTCTCGTACACATCCTTATTGATACGTGAACTGAATGTACAAACTTCCATCTACAAGATCTAGGCAAAATTGTTTGTCCCCTTTTGTACTCTTTAAGTAGAAAAACTCGTTTTAAAATTGATAGTTGCATCTTTTTTTGTGCATAATTTTTGATCAGCAGCATCAACAATTATCATCAATAATCGTAACAACGCGAGTTATTTTTTTTATGAAAATGTTTGTACTTTTATCTTAATCTATCTCCGTGTATTTATTAAAATGTATATCACAGACAAACAGACATAATATTTTGGACATTTTGCACTACAAATCATCATCACTAATACATCTGCGCCATCCGTTGAGCACACTGTGATGGATGATAAAGCTGTGTTAACGTTAAACGTAAGAAAATCGAGTATACACGCTATCTGTGGCGATACTACCAACTAAGAAATATTCGAATTGACCGTTTATTGCGTAATCGATGAAAGAAACTGCAAGTGTGATGTCTGTTTATCTGTTTCGCATTTGTTTACTTACATTTATTTACATCATTATGTGTACATTTTTCTATTTAAATTTATATATTTACCATAACACATTTAACTAGTACGTATAACCATTTTTCTTACGTTTAACGTTAACACACTACTGTCATCTATTAAGCTTAATTATCTGTTACAGTGTGCTCAACACATAGCGTTAGATTTTTTTTAAATGACGATGAGTAGTGTAATAGTGTCAACTTTTTGATGTGTTATGTCTGTTTGTCTGTGATGTGAATGTTAATAAATGAAAGAAGATGTGTTAATATTAAATTATTAACATCTTCATAAAAAAAACTCGCGTTGTTACGCTCTTTGATGATAATTCTTGATGCTGATGCTCGAAAATTTTCGCAGAAAAAAAAATGCAACCAATTTTAAAACGAGTTTTCCCCTAAAGAGGACAAACAATTTTGCATAGATCTTGTAGATGGAAGTTTGTACTTTCAGTTCGCGTACTCTGTAATTGCTAATATTTGCAAATAGGGGAATAATATATCTGGCAAAAACGTATTTTTTACGCTTTAACCACTACAACTTTTTCTATACGATAACTAGCAACTATTTTGCATCTTCAAAATGTGCGTCAATTTTTACCCTAAAAGTCATATTTGATAGTTACCAAATTCAAAATGAAATAAAAAAGCTACAGCAAAAATCTGTTTTCTTAAGTCCCACCCTAAAAAAAATTCAGAAAACCCATTATAAAACGATATGTAAATGAAATAGACGTTAAATTTCTTCAGCAAAGTTTTATTAAATTTGAATATCTACAATTCTGTATAAGCAAATAAACCTCTTAATCATAGGAACAAAAAGTTGAAATTTTTATTTTGAACAGAAAGAGACCACCGTAGTAAACATGCAAACCAAAAGATAAATCTTATTCTATAAATTAAATCTCCCGAAGACTTCATCTGTCTAAAGTTAATGGTTTTTAGGTTATCGATTTTTGTTGCGAAATTTGTGCATTCGTACTATAAAGACTGTATTCGATGAAATTTGGACACACAAAATAGGTCACCAAAAATTTTCCTTGAACCCGGTTCATTTCAAACTTTCTGGAAATAAAGTACTACTAAATGGTTGAGTTTTGACATCATTGATTTATTGAACCTCTTCTCCCAACCCAAATGCCCGCACCTTTGCCTTGACCCCTTTCATCAAATTTTGGGCAATGATAGGACCGACTTGCTTACTTACTTTTAACCACACTTTCTTTAGTTCAAGTTCATTTTCTATCAGTTTTGGAGTTTTCACGAGCTTTGTCTTCATGATTGCCCACAAATTTTTAATAAGGCAAAGTTCCGGAGTGTTTGGAGAGTTGACGTCTTTTGGTACAAAAACTACATTATTATCTTTGTACCAGTCTAAGACGGGCCGGACATAGTGGCAAGATGCCAAATCCGGCCAAAACAGTGTCGGGCCATCGTGGGATCTCAAGAAGGGCAGAAGTCGTTTTTGGAGGCATTCGTCCTTGTAGATTTGTCCGTTGACGGTCCCAGAGGTGATGAAGGGCTGACTCATTTTGCTACATCCGCACATCGCTTGCCAGACAAGGAATTTTAGGGTGAATTTCGACTGTTTCTTCTTCCGTACACTGTCCGGAACGGCCAACTTAGAGGTGGCGATGTAGTAATCCTGTCCTGGCATTTGTTTGGGGCGGCTTTAATGTAGGTCTCATCGTCCATCACAATGCAGAACGGTTTTGTGAGCCACTCCCTGTACAGTTTTCTTGCACGAGTTTTGGTCACCGAGTTATGTTTATCGCTCCGGTTCGGTGCCTTCTGGACCTTGTACACATGTAATCCAGAACGTTTCATTGTTTTCTGCACAAAACATACTAAAACTATCGCCTTTTTCGCAGCATCCCTGATCGAAATGTTGGGATAATGCTTAAATTGGTTCAATACCATCCTGGCCTTCTCCGGATTTGATGTGCCACGTTTTTTGCCACTCCATTTTTCCGCTTGATTGTCTTACGGTCCTTGAACGTTTTGATCACATGAGATACGGTTGAATGTGCGATTCCGAGCTGTTTTCCAATCCATCGATGAGAAGCGTTTGGGTTTTCCAAGTGAGTGCCCAAAATTTGTTGACGCACTATTTTTTCATTCGAAGCCATCACTGAAATCACTCGACCGATTTGCACGAAACTCTACACAATTAACACAACACAATGAAATACATTCAGTTAAAATTTCAATAATTTTTACCCACACGCTAAAAAGTTACAAACAATTGCGTGTGTTCAAATTTCATCGAATACAGTTTTAGTGCAGTGTAGTGAAAGTCACCGGATATTTGAAGGCACATCAACTGTTTGAAATGAAATATATGGAACGAATAACGAACGTAAAATCAATTTGAACGAATGACCATGCAGTCAAAAGATGGTCAAAAAGTGATCTAAAAGAACGCATCGAGAATAAACTGGAAACACTTATAGCGCGCTTACACATACACGCATAAGACTATCGGTTTGAGCCTACTTACATTCGACGCGCTCATCTGTCAACATTTTGATCAGATCCTGAACTTTTGGTACACAGTGATCGTTCTCGAGATACCTCAAATCGGAGGTATCTGGCTTTTGCATATGTCACAGAGGGCTGCAGAACGCTTGCAGGACCGTCGATGGTCGTCGAAGAAGATGTAAGTATGTCCGAAAAGTAATTCGAGGTGGAAAAATTTGACCAGAACTCTATCCCTTCAGATGTCAGTATATCCTGTCAGTATCGTAAAAAAGTGAGAAATTTTGAACGATGGTTCCGATCAGCTAATCAGCACTATCTGCAGTACAATCTGCAGTTCAAGATTGTTAAAAAGTTTGAAGAAACGCATTCTCTTGAAAATTTACCAAAATCTGAAAGCAAAAAGAGGGCATCAGACCAGAAAAAGGAGCTGGCAGCGGTATGCCTTTTTAAATTGAATAAACCGTGTTCCTTTCGTAAAATTGCCCAAAAAATGCGAACATTGTGCAGAACATCAAGAAGCAGCATAACAATATCAGAACATACAAGAAGCAGAAAGCACCTAATTGGACGAATTCACAGAAGGCTTCTTCGAAAATATGGTCAAGGAACTTTTATGATGTTCTCCTCCAAAAGCCAAACCTGTGACCTACATCAAATTGGATACCAGTACACTTCCGGGCCCGCAATTTTTCAACACTGAGCAGAGGACAGATGTGCCAAATGATGTATGATATATCCAAACCGAAAAATTTGTCGAAAATTACAGATAAAAATGCATAAAAAACCGCTTTTACCCTTAGACCGAAATCATTCGGATAGTCCTTGCGAGGATTTGGCGCTGTGCGGTCGATCATGTATGAAAGCGAATGAGCAGCCGACTTCGTCAGCTAATAAAGGAGACCAAAGGACTCTGCTGCAAGGAAAAAAATGCCGGAAAACTGAAAGATAAGCTCACCATCTATTATCGACTTGCTATCAGGAGAAACTTGGCATCAACAGCGCATATGAAGAGCGAACTGATGGCAACATTGCACGACAAGATATCCACGGATGAGGAACCACAACATGGCGACTGCTCGGAAAGAGCGGATTCCTGGCAGAAGGCAAAACTCAACGGCGAACTCAGCTACTACAAACTCATACCAACTATATAAAAGGAATTTTACCCAGCCATTCTTCCTGTCTATTAAGATCTGAGTCGCGATGAACTGCTTGAACGTTGTCTCGGCGGATATACGCAAAATGCCAATGAAAGTTTTAACGAATTTGTAAGCTTCACGAACTATTAAAAGCGGCAAGGCAATTGTTGAAATAGCTTCACATCTGGCGGCGTGCAATTCCAACGAAGGACTAATCGGAATCTTCAAATTCAAGCGGAACAATGCATGAGGTCCTAAGTAACATTGAGAAATTCTCTGTTTGGTTAGAAGTTTGTCTATTAAACGATTGCTGATGTTTGGATCTTCAATTACATACATTCAATTACAATTACATTACCGTACTGTGTGTTGAAAATACTTGAACATGTTTTTTACATATCTGTATGAACGCAAAGAGAAAGTCGACAAAGAGAGTGAGTCGTGAGTCGTGATACCAACCTGAGGCTCGAAACAGAATCGATTGTATATAACCGTTCAATATCGCTAAAACTGGCCAACTGAATTGCACTTTTAAAGCATATTTCGAGCTCTAATTGTTATGTTTTGTATTCTCCGTGCGTGGAGTAACGATTATGATGTAGAAGCAGATGTTTGCTCATCACCATCGTTACTCCACGCACGGAGAATACAAAACATAACAATTAGCGTATGTTAAAACCATAAATGGTGGTAACCATTCATCATACTGGTGTGGATCAGTATCGCAACGCTTCACGGTGTTTCTCTCCGAGGTCTCTATGTTAGAGATGACGAGAAAAACTTGAGTGACCTCAGACGTTGCGAATCGAAACAAAACCCAAAAAAGGAGAGAGTTCCTCTCCCATGTGCGCATCGAAACAGAGTGCGCACAATATATCGCTAGAATAACTATCACAAAGCCATCAGCGCTTTCCAAACGTCACCTTTTGCCTGTTGAGGTGGCGAATTCGTCCATGCCTCAACCTACCCCACAGTGGCCTGTTAGGCAAAGGATGACGTCCATGGTTCAATTACTACTGTACCCATGCCCTTTCGCTCAACTTTCAATACATCTGTACTATTTCCAACCTATCGTACACTGACGGAACTTTCAACACTTTCTCTTCATATCTTTCATTCTGGCAAAAACATTACTGTCCACTCTTGGTGCCTCGTGGTGATGAGCGAACATCTCCTTCTACATCATATATTTTATTTTAAGTGGAACATGTTTAGTAGTTGTGAAATATAATATTGCACTTTTATTTGTAACTAGCTGACCAGGCAAACCTCATACCGAAAGTTCGTAAGTATTATAACCATAGGCAGCCGAAGAAGAACAGAATTAAACAAAAAAAAACATGAGAATCTGTCAACCTGTTCTTCAGTTAAATCGTGACATACCGTTCCATTTTAGTTTTATGTTTTTTTTTAGATTTGAAGCTTGATTGTTCAATTGACATAAAAACAAATATTAATCATGTAAACTACAGTTTTGAAAACACACCACAAAAAAGAACGTAGGATGGCAACACTGAATATTTTTCGCTAACCGTCTTTTTCTTTTTTTTTGTGGCTGCGGAATCCAAATTGGGATCTGGCTATAACTAATTACTAGCCCTCTTACCTATTGTCATTGTCAAAGAATACTTTGAATATATTTAAACTAATTTTACTTTTTAATTCAGTGAATATAAAACATGAAATCTTAAGAAATGATTATCTCCATGACGGAGCAAATAGTTTTTCCTGGACAAGTGTTTCTTCTGTAAAATAGTCTGTAACACACAAAGTGTGGCTGTGGATTATGTGTCCCTTGAATTGAAGAAACGAGTGGCCCAAGCGCTACCTGAGGCGGGGAGGGCCACTCGTCTGTTGTTATGCCGGGTAAGAAATCCCAACCTCAGAGCAGGTTTTTCATGTGAATTCAGTTTT
Source organism: Aedes japonicus (assembly GCA_034211315.2). NCBI lineage: Eukaryota > Metazoa > Arthropoda > Insecta > Diptera > Culicidae > Aedes > Aedes japonicus. The sequence continues at coordinate 18,457 of JASCZW010014761.1, forward strand.
GGAAGATATAGCGTCACTGAACGGTCAACCAAAGTACCTCGCCAATTGACGTCAAGATGGCTCTACCATAGGCTAAGAATATAACAGTTAATGATTGTCGTTCGATTAGTTACAAAAAACTCTAGAGCATGAGTGCCTTTTTTTATCACAGGCGGAACTCATCAAACAAATATACTATTCTCGTTTCGAAACGAGAATGGGGAGACTGAGATTCCCAAGCCGCCCACACTTGGAGAAAAAAACAGAAAAAGCAACAAACTAACACGGAAAACCGAACTAATCGAACGACAAGAAACCTCTTAGTATGAAGACATCACGTACTGTTTGGCGGCTAAACATAAAGACATTTAAAATCGGTGGTGGAAACGAAAAAACAACATTTTTTTATTATAATTTGTTTAATTTAACCTAAGTTTTTGTAATTATATTTCTTTCCCTGTTTTGTCTAATGTGTGCGGATTTTCTAATTCCAAGCTGTGTATTTTCGGCAGTGTGTGTGTGTCTCAATATGTTGTTCACACGCGCATGGGTTACTCACTGTCTGCTGGCTCTCCTTTACCATCGCGTCGCGATGATCCTTTTTAGAGGAACACCTTTGTCGGTTTCAATTGCCGCTGGCGAACTATTGCGGCCTCTGAACGGAATCGGTTGCGAATATCGATGAGTGGTGTGGATTTCCTCAACTTACTGTTGCCTCTGGCGTTACACAAGCGTCGGCCGAAGATGGCGATTTGTCGAATAACGAGAATTGGCAGATGGGAATTGATTGTGGCGTCGGTTCGCTTTGTCGGTGGTGCGAACGCCTTCAAAACGGCTTCTGTTTCTGACAAAATCAGCAAGCACACGACTTATCACCACACAAAACAAGAATCGATTTCTAGCCACAATTTCGATTCGTGACTTAAACAAAAACAAAACAAATTCATCTACCGTTTAACTCCACGGTCCAGGACAATATGTTCTAATGTAGTTCCTACTTTAGAAAGTTCAACGACTTCATGAACCCGATCATTAAATTGCATAATCAGAACCCATGGTGGAAACCTCTTCTTCCCTAGCCAACGTTCAGATAGCTGGCCCATTCCCATTCTTACTGAATTCATACAAGTCCTTCCCCGTTCATTCCCTTCAAAGTTCATGAAGTGACCAATGAACCAACGGTTGGAATGAGACAACTCGAATGCAAGGTAATTCAAGATACATGCATGTTGAAAGTGGGTACAGACTTGTTTGCGATATACCGATTATTGGTGAACATTTATTTGAAGACAATGGTAATGGACGTTGATGAAGAAACGAAATAACTCAAATAAATAATAATATAAGCTATGTTCAAATATTTCATTTAGCTGCAGAATATTTCTGCCAATTAAATTAAATTGTATAATACACAGAAAAAAATAATTAATTTTAACAAGCGCGTAAAATTTCTCCTTGTGTAATTCCAAGTCAAAGGAGCGTAAACAACGATATTGTTTGCAATCTTTCATACAACAGGCTAGATTCAGGCGTTATGTGGCTTAAATTTACATTAAATATCCCATTATTTTTTGCCAAATCTAGCATTCCCTTTATGTGCATTAGATAACGCAGAAAATCAGTGTTTCTTTTATCTGTGTACAAATAGCAAACTTGCTACATGTCTGCTGAACACATTTTTGCCATCAAATTTGAAAAAAAAAGAGTGGGCGTTTTGAGAAAAACGCAGTTTAGGACATCAATTGTAAAAAAATTATCTTGGCAACACTGCAAAAATTTTTAAAACTTAATTTGCATTAAAAAAAAAGTATCGGATATTGTTCGTAGCTGTTATAGTCATCGAGTTATTAAAAAAAAACTAAATAAAAACTTTTCAAATATCTGGGCCGAGGAGTTTGCCGATTGGTCTTAAACTTTGGATTTTCGATAAATAGCCTAGAACAAGTAGATCAGCCAATTCAAGTAGCAATAAAAAAGGGGACATGAATTTCTTCAGTTCTACATGTCATGAAAAGTTTTCTTCTTTCAATCATGAGCAGCTCTTTCAAATTGGCTAACATACACACTATTAAAATGTCATGTAAATTTCTGTCCCCTGAGACCACACATGCAAGCGTCCTTTAACACATAAGAATGAGTTGAAAGAGAATTTCGTCGAATTGCGTATGTGTCACTTTCAGGAGACATAATTTAACACAAAATCTTTGTTTACGTTCACCGACTTTTTACAAAAATGAATAACGTCTCGAGTAAAATTCATAATTTTTAAGTGTGTAAGCCTTGCTTAATTTAGAATTGGAACAAACTTTTGCTCATATTGTGGCGCTCCTGATGGACGGATTTGGAAGTTCTTGACGCCCACGTGTCGGGAATTTTGTCAACTTCACGTATGTATTTCTGACATTCCGCAAATCGACTGTACTTTGTAAACAATCAACATGGAAGCCGAAAGAAGGGATAAAATTGTGCACAGTTATTTGGAAAATCCATTGTGGTCTGCATCTAGGCTAGCTAAACAGCTGAAATTGCCCAAAAATACCGTATGGCGCGTTATCAAACGGTATAAGGAAATATTGACGACGATTCGGAAGCTCTCAAGCCAATCGTCGGAGTGGAACTGTCGACCGGAAACTGCGTGGTAAGATTTTGAAGACGATTAAGAGAATCCCAATCTGTCGAACCGTGATTTGGCCAGAAAATTCGGTGCTGCCTATAGTACCGTGAGGAGAATTCGACTCCGGGAAGGAATCAAGTCGTATCGAGCTAGCAAACAGCCAAATCGGACCATTAAACAGAATAGTGTGGCCAAAATCCGTGCTCGGAAGCTGCTACGACCAGGGTCCTGACCAAGTTCGACGGGTGTCTTCTGATGGACGATGAAACCTATGTCAAGGCTGACTTCGGGCAAATCCCAGGTCAAACATTTTACTTGGCAACGGCTCGGGGATGTTCCAGCCAATTTAAATTTGTTTTTGCCGACAAATTTGCACGAAAATTCATAATTTGGCAGGGCATTTGCAGCTGTGGCAAAAAAACGAAAGTTTTCGTTACAAATAAGACAATGACGTCGGAACTATACCAAAAAGAGTGTCTCCAAAAACGAATTTTGCCGTTCATTCGATCCCACGACCATCCCGTAATGTTTTGGCCAGATTTGGCAAGCTGTCATTACAGCAAAGTCGTTCAAGAATGGTATGCAGAGAAAGGGGTCCAGGTTGTTCCGAAAAACCTTAACCCATCCAACTGCCCCCAGTTCCGCCCTATTGCGAAATACTGGGCATTCATGAAGAGGAGACTCAAGGCAAAGGGAAAGGTTGTCAAAGACATCAATCAGATGAAGACCTGGTGGAATAAGATAGCTAAAACGATGGACGAAGAAGGTGTGCGCCGCCTAATGAGCCGTGTTACAGGAAAAAATCGAGAATTCCTTCGAAACCGTGACGAATAATTTTTTCCGTATTTTTTCTTAAAAGTATGAAGAAAACGCTACATTTGTATAAAAAAAGATCTTGAATTCTATAATTAATAACTGAAATACAGGCAATTGTTTTTGTTCCAATTCTATCTGAAGCAAGCTTTATTATATGGAAGCTTTCAATTGATTTTTTTTTTTAATCTTTGGAACAAGAAACAAATCTTTTTTTTTCATGGGACTTCGAACTTTACCCTCAAGTCGAAAGTTAAATTATTTAAGACCAAAACCCAAACATTCAGTCCACAACG
>JASCZW010014762.1:0-22161 GCA_034211315.2 Aedes japonicus
AGTTACACCCAAAACAAAGTGTCGCGTTTTTTCTGAGTCCAATCTTTATTATCCATCTCACTTAAGTAGCTCTTAGTACGTAACGCGGTAAATCACGCGGGTGCGCTATATCTGAGTATAGTAAGGCAACACTGGCCAAAAGATTCCGATTATTTCCTTGCCCCGCCGGGCTATTCGGCATCGTACAAGATAATACTGATAGAGCCGGGGAGACCTTCTGGTATGATTCGCTTTGAGGTGGTCCTGCGCCGATCGTCGCCTGTTGCTCCGATTTCCGGATGTTGACCATAATATCGTCCGTTTTGTGATGGCCTAGCTCCAGTTTCATGTAACGTATCCATCCCTCTACTAGGTCAACAAAAAAAGTGGCCGTTAACTAAACCTATTCTCTGGATTCTCAATAGAACTCAAGGATGGAGTCGCCGTGAAACTGACAATCTCTAACCTGTTAGGGAACTTCACTCTCAACAATTCAACTTACAATGTAGTCCAAAGCACCGGGTTGAGGATAGAACCTTGCAGAACCCTTGAGGTGATTTGGACGTATTCCTGATTTGCTTCTGTGCTGTAAACCAGTACAGTCAGACACCCAAAGGTGTTGGAGCGAGTTAGCAATAGTTTTGACGCTCTTGAACGCGTTTCTCATCATTGCACAGTAGTGGACTCCCCGCCTCTTACGCTGCAGTGTTATCGCGGCTGTCTTGTTGATGTATAGGATGGTATCCTTTTCGGAAGCCAAACTGGTTGTTTAACTGAACTCCTGTATCCTCCGTGTACGACGACAGCCTATTGAGGATTATCCTCTCATGTACCTTAATCGTTGTATTCACCAAGCATATCGGTCAATACGCCGACTTTGTGTCTTCCCTGTCTTTGGCAGTAATACGAGATTCTTTTGCTTCCAAGCATCTGGGAAGACACCCCCGTCCAGACATCTTCGCATTACTATCCTGAACATTTCGGGAGCTAGCAAAATAACCGCCTTGATGGTCAGGTTTTCGGTACCATCTAGTCCTGGCGTCTTGTTCACCTTGAATGACATTGCTATCATTCGTAACCGTCGCCTCGCCATCATCTTTCCATCACTATGACAGCATTATTCTCTGGGATCTGGATCTAACAAGATCTGGCCCTTTGGGATGACCATGGAGGTCGTGCGTAACAGCCGCTGAAAAACACTCCATTCATCTTAGCTACCACGAAGTCTTCGTTTGAGTTAGGCACTAGCCGAGTAATAGCCCGTCGTCAACAATGCCGCCGTATTGGATCCATCCGCAACCCAGTTGCCGTTACCGGTAAGGATATGGTATGAGTCGCATACCATGACGATATCCGCGGTCGACCCAGTAACAGCAGTTGCAAAGCTGCCTCATTGTGGTTCAGGTTTAGTTAGATTTTTTTCCCTATGTTCGGTACATAACCCACAGCGACCAGGAACTAGATCTTTTGCAGTATATTCCGTATCTTTTGTTAAGTGCATTTCAAGATACTTCATCACTATTGGGAAAGGATGAAGTATTCGGTGTTTTAACAGTTGTCATTGTTTGTTTTGTTGACACTGAATATAGTTTTATCACAACTTTCCGATATCTAAGCCCTTCAAGGACTAATAGCTCTCTTTTATGGCGCGCCCATTGATCAGCCAAACTCGTATTAATTGCAAAGAACATAATGACTGCGGCACTGACCATGCATCAGAACACTAGTTCTAATCACTTCAAACTATAGAACATCAAATCCAGAAAATGAGAATTCACTTAAATGAAAACTAACCATGATTTCCTCATTTTAAGTTGGCTCAATTCGAGTATTGTCACTTTTATCAAGGCATAAAATGTAATAAGGAGTAAGATAAGGTCTGTATCACAATAATCCGGACACCTCAAAACACGAATAAAACATAAATTTCTGCATTATATTTCCGTCGTTTATTTCAGATTCTTGGGATGTGTTTTTAACAATTCGTGAAGACAAAGCATTCAAACGTTATTCGGTATTTGCATAAAATTTTCGAACTTTGCGCTTAACTCCGTCCATTAGGGTTTGTACAGACTCTTCAGAAATCGTAGAAGCCGTCCTTATCCAAATTTGTTGAAAGTGTTTGATGTATTTGATTCCTTGCTTCTTCCCAGAAAGCTTCCACTTCATCAGAGCTCAATATCTCTCGATTGATCGTAGCTCTGGGCAATTTGGCGGGTTTAGAGGTTTTTGGGTACAATGTTCACTTGATTTGCTTGGTGCCACTCCATCACAGTTTTAGCATAGTGGCATGATGCCAAATCCGGGCCAGAACAAAGGTTTTTCTTTGTGACTTTGATGAAAGGTAGCAATCAGCTTCTGCAGACACTCTTTCTGATAGATCTCCTTGTTGATTGTGCCTGTTGTGACGAAAGATATGGCACATGTGCAAATTGCTTGCCACACAAGGTATTCTTTGGGAAATTTCGATGCCTTCTTCGTTCTGAAATGCTCAGCTATAGCATTTCTGGCCATAGCAGAATAAAAAGCCAGCCCTGGAAGCTGCTTGAAATCCTCCATTACATAAGTTTAATCGTCCATAACAACGACTGAAAACTTCGTCAAATATTCGCAGTACAAACGACGATCCCGTGATTTTGCTGCCAAGTTCTGTTTGTCGTTGCGAATTGGAACTGTTTTTACTTTATTCGACTTAAGTCCCAAACGTTGTTATGATTTTTGGACAAAACCAGGCGACATCCCTATTTTACGAGCCACCGTTCGTATGGAGAGATTTGGGTTTTTCGTTAATATTCTTTTCACCTTTCGGTCCATGACAGGATCAGCGCGTACAATGTTTTTGTCACTTCTCGGTTTCGGCCTGATTTGGCCTATAAGGTACAAATGGTCAAATACGTGCCACAAAAACAGCCAATCCACAAAACTGTCCAGAACTTCACCCAATAGAGAAGTGCAGGGCTCTAGTTAAGCGGAAACTTTTTCGAAACTAAGAAGAAAGCAAATGGTCCGATGATTTCAAAATAAGATGGAGAATCGTCACGACGGGCATACCGTGGCGGGTGTACCACAGAACGTTCGAGAATTTTACAGAAAGAAGGATTAAAGGGCGAACACGAAATTATTGCGACACCGAAAATGTCATGCCAATTTTCTTATAATGTTTAGAATCAAACCAAAATTTTAGGGTAGTTTTATACATATATTTACTTCAAAAATCAAAAGAAAAGTTAATCGATGGAGCCTTGAGTATAAAATTGAACGCATTTTCGCTTGATGCCCTCCATCAAAATCTTTACAGTGTCATCCGGTACCAGTTTCTAAGTTTTTTCCATTTTTTTAACATGTCCTTCTCGTCTTTGACTGTCTTCTTGCTCTTCCGAAGTTCCCGCTTCATCATTGCCCAGTACTGCTCCACCGGGCGCAGCTCCGGACAGTTTGGCGGATTCATGTCCTTTGGAACAAAATGGACAGAATTGGCCTCATAGCCACTCAGGACACTTTTAGAATAGTGGCATGATGCCAAATCTGGCCAAAATAGCGGAGCTTCGTCGTGCTGCTGCAAGAACGGCAAAAGGCGCTTCTCGAGGCACTCAGATTTGTAGATCTCGCCATTTACTGTGCCCTTTGCCACAAAGGCTCACTCCTCAGTCCGCGAAGAGCAGATGGCCTGCCAAATGAGATGACTTGGAGACGAACTTCGACATGCTTAAATTTGTCGTCCACATAGAACTTGCTCTTGCCGGTGAAAAACTCAACCCCGGAATTTGCTTAAAATCGGCTTTTATATACGTTTCGTCGTCCATCACACAGCAGTCATATTTGGTCAGCATCTCCTCGTAGAGCTTCCGTGCCCGAGTTTTAGCCAGTCGATTGTTGCCGCTCATCGCGGTTTGGGAAGTTCTGTACCTTGTATGTATGATTGTCCAGCTCTCTTCTTTGCATTCTGGACGTAGCTCTGCGACATGCCGATCTGTTTAGCCAAATCACGGCTTGAGACGTTGGGATTTGCTTTAATCGTCCGCTTCACCTTTCCCTCCGTCTTTTTGTTCTCCGGTTCCGGTTTTCTTCCAGCTTCAACCGCTCCTGGAACCGCTTCAACACTCTGGAGACGGTTGAATGGTGAATGTTCAACATTTTTCCCAAATGCCGGTGCGACAGGTCAGGAAATTCCAGGTGTTTGGAAAGAATTTGTTCTCTCGACTCGCGTTGGTTCACCTTCATTTTCGTTGAATCGAAAAACACGACTTAGAGTTTGACAGCATGTAAACAATACACATCAATGAGAAAGTGTGCAAAATTTGGTTGATTTTTACCCAATGGTAAAAAAGTTATGCCCTGTTGAATGTGTCGCAATAATTTCGTGCTCGCCCTTTACGCCCAATAGAGAAATACTGGGCTCTAGTTAAGCGGAAACTCTTCGAAACTAAGAAGAAGCAAAAGGTACCGATGATTTCAAGGGAAGATGGAGAATCGCCACGGGCGTAGCTGAGGATATCTTCCGGAACCTAATGGTAGGTGTACCACAGAAAGTTCGTGAATTTTATAGAAAGATTTATTAACATCTTAATCAACTGTTTCTTATGTAGATATAATTCTATTATTGTGAAATAAACAATCGGTTTGGTTGAATTTTGCGTAAATGTTTTTTGCTGATTTTATTTTGATGTCCGAAATTTAACGTGGACAGGCATTATCAGTAGAGCAAACGTTTATTTTGCCAAACATGAATTATAACTCGAATTTACAGTTGAAGCGAATATACTCAAGATTAGGTACTCTTCTTGAAGTTCGCAGCAATTCGCAACAGCCAGGTATATTTTGAACCGGTCTACTTCTCCGGTCTATCTAAATACAAGAAATATGCTACATGAAAAAGGATTCATAACAAATACCGGACGATGAGCACGAAGCAGCATCCTTGGGGCCGCCACTCTTTGCTCTTTTCCATTCCGATGAGCTACCGTTTGCTGTAGTGCAGTGGAACGCAGGGGAAGACAAGGAACAAGGTGCCAGGAAAGTGTGCACAAAAGTGGCAAATTATCGACGCTTTCCTGGCCTAGGGTGTCGGTCCTTCGATCGGTCGATTAGTGCCACCCGCCAATGCAAAAGAGAGAGAAAGAAAAAACAGCAACAAGGCGATCCAAAGAGCATCCGGACATCATATGCTTACGATGAGTGGGACGGAGGAAAGAGGCACTGAGACCGGTTGTTGTTACCGGCGCGCGTCGGACGGATTACACAATTGAACAGGTCCATCACAGTCTGCTTCATTTCAGCAGCATCGATTGGAAGGTGGCGAAGAAGAAGGTCAGAAAAAAGAACATTTTCCGGCTTGTTTTCGGAACAAGGCCTTATCTTTATTGGAAAAACAATACGGCCCTGAGGAGCTGCTATATCCGTCCGGCTTTGTCGTGTTATAGGATCGGCTTATTCGATGTTTAGAAACAGTCGATTGAAATCAGAAGACCCGAATAGGTATTCAATTTTCCCCAACTTAATGTCCTGATAAATGCAAATCAACATTTATGGGCACCGCATATCTTCGAACCGAAACCAACCCCGAATAACCAGACTCGATTATTCCGGAGAGCGTCGTAAATTGTTCCACTTTATGAAAAACGAACCCACAATGTATGACGATTTCGGTCTGGCGGTGTGTGGCTTCTCCCGGTTCTCCAATCCCATCCAGGAGTGAATGGTGCCAATATTCGCTTCGGGCCACAGACTCCGGCTACGGCACCCGACCTGACCTGAATGCGATGCTTTGTATGCAACCAACCCTGTGGTGGGTTGCGAAGGAGGACAGCACTTTCTTGTCCTTTCGTTCTCCTTTTCTTATCCTGGCTGGCGGCGGCGCGGCGGAACGGAAGGGTCACTCGGAACTCGGTGCGGGTGTGCTGCGGTCACATAACTTCGATCCTAATCAATAAATAATAATCTTATTTTCATAAACAAGGATCGCCATTTCGGGGTTGTCGTCGTCGTCGTCGTTGTTCCATTCGGATTGAGGTGGGGCCGGAGGAACATGAAATGTGTGTAGCATTATTTTTTATGCTCGATTGTTCTGAATAGCTGGTCTCGTTGGCTCTTTTCGGGTTTATTGTTTGTTTATGAGTTTTTTTTTCTTTCTTTGAGATGAGAGGAAACGAGTGGGAAAGGTGAGTCGTTTAAGGATTGAATTTCATGTACATAAACAAACAGATTATGGCAGTTGGAAATTTGCAAGGTTCTGCTTTTTGTTTGGAGAGATTGTGTTTGAAAATCTAAATTTAAATTTCTTTCTTCATCAACAGACATTCCAGCGAGTAAAGTTGCAAATTTTTGGAGAATTTATTTTTTGTTCCGTAGAAATCTTCTTCGATTTTTGTTTGTATTTTCGGGGAAAAGGAAAGTGGCTTTCGTTTAGCGTTCCAAATTGGCGAGATCATTAGATTTAAGGAAAAAGAGGGTTTTCCAGGATCTACAGGATCAGAGAGGTGTAGGGGAGGGCAGCGGTAGCGGCATATGGGAATCCAGCGGCATAAGGATAGGCAGAGTAGGCTGCGGCGAAGGGGGCAGCAGTGTAGGCGGCTGCAACCGGAGCGGAGTAGGCGGCCAAAGCTGGCGAGGCAGCCACGACTGGAGCACTGTAGGCACTGTAGGCAGCTACCGGAAACAGAGGCTTGGCGGCAACGCAAGCGATGGCCAGGAAGGCGAAGAAGATCTGTTGAAAGAATTCCGGTTAAATTCTTCCTCCCACTTTGGACAAACTGAAAAACTTACCACTTTGGTGAACATGTTGATTGTTTGAGGGGTTTTTGCTTTGGTTGCAGGTGACAAACTGTGCCTTTCCGAACGCTCAGGATATGGTTTTATAGTGATACCACCTCCACACGCGTCGTTCGTAGTCGTGCTCACATGTGGAATAGCAACTCGAACGGCATCCGCGGATTCCTTGACCTTGTCCTGGCTAGTCAATGTCCACGTTGCACCAATTGTGGCCGCCAGTGGTCAACGACAGACATGATGACAATTGAAATGGTCATACGGTTCGAATTCATAAGGGAAACGGACACCACCACTGCGGCCATTTGTGCGCACATTGCAATTCGATTAAAGAGACGTCGTCGTCGTCGGTGGCGGTGCTGCAAAATTTGGATCGAAATTAGCATAAACGATTCAGTTCGCCGATCAGCTGTCTTGCCGCTCGTAGGTGGGTTGGGGTGGGGCTGGCCCGGGTGGAGACGGAGATTGTCGCACGTCGAATGTCGAGCATTGATGAGTCCGTTGGTTGGATCACACAGAATAGTTGCAGTTGAAATGAATACATGCGAAGCAATTTAAAGCACTTGCTGTAGATGGGGGAAAGTTCGGAGGAGATTTTTTGGGGTTAGATGAACTTGCGACTGGTGGTTGAGGCGAGATGAATAAGGTTAGATCGAAAGAAATCAATGTTTAAAAGCCTCATTTGGCGGGTATGGGCCTTTTTTCGATACTTAAAATTTAATGAATGCTGTATGACATACAAAAATGCTAGTCAAAACTTGTCGGTTTGAGTTTTCTTATAGTAAGGAAGTAGGCATTGAGTTCGTTACGTGTTTAGCGAACAGGAGGCCTCAACTGTTCTGATTCCAAAATTATTTGATGTCTATACAAAAGGTGTCGTGATGAGAAAGGAAGGGATAAAAATGAAAAAAAAAAGTTTGTACCAAAACCCATCATGCAGTTCTAATCACAATTTCAAAAACATCTGGGGTGGTGGCGATCGCAATGGACACATTCGGACATCTTCAGAATACACTGAGTAATGTGTCCAGTTTTTGATTTCACGTATAATGCGACACATTACATCACACGCGAAAAAAAAATAGTTTATTACACCCAGTCTACCATTGAGAATCACCCACAATTTATGAATCAGCTGACTTTGAAAGAGAAATTCAAAAGTAAATCTGTCACCTACCATCAATAACATTATTTTCACGATAACTGTTATTATTATGCATTATGTTTTCTTGATTCTGGAATTGACAAAAAACATCAGTACGTATCGCTTGTAGTCACTATCGCTGTTTTATTCGGTGTTCCCATAGTACGGGTGCTCGTAGTCAGTAAGGGGAAAAACTAATTTGAATAGCTAACTGCATTGCTATTCTCGGAAAGAAATACTTAAGAACAACCATTGAAGTTATGATAAACAATTTTTCAGAAAAAAAAAAACTAGTTTATAATTATGATAACTGGCAGATTTTCGGGTGAATTACGCGAATTGTGGGAACAAAAGCAGTGCCTCACAAATTAATGAATCAAGTACTCCTCGACATTTCAGACCGAAGAAAATGCCAGACCGGAGAAAAAATCACACCATATAGACGTGTCCAAGTCATTCCTGCAGTAGGATGAAGAGGTGTGATTAAGCAATATGATCCGGAAGCCATCCCGAATAAAAAAGTCTCATAGATTTACAATTGAATTTATTGCAACCATACAATAGAATCTTCATTATTTACAATTAATAGTATTGTTCACAACGATAAGACGACAATAGGAGTTATTGTTACCACAATAGAATCTAATTTTGAGACATCGACAATAGAAATAGTATGTATCTTAACTATAGAAAAAATCATTGTTTTCCGAACGAATTTGAGTTAATTGTATTGTTTCTCAATTGTTGAAAATCCTAGCATGTAGAGTGAAATGTAAGTCTATTGTAATGACAATATGCATTTTTCATTTATCTGATTCATGAACAATAAGATTCATGGTCGGAAATAGATTCTAATGTTATTTTATATTATTGTATTGTAATTGTATGTTATTTTTATCCGGGATGGAACGTGCGGTCATTCTGGCTCAAAAACGAACAACGTGCGTAGTGCAGCGAAGACGTTTAGCTGGCCAGTTGGCGTATCGGACGAGGGATGGCAGACTACAAAAACCTATACATATGGTAAGTTGATATAAGAACCGAATTTCCGGTGATCATATTCGTGGACGGCCACAAGAGCCGTGTCAGTATACAACTAGCTAAATTTGCGTGAAGAATCATACTCATCTCCCTGTATCTGAATTCTACACGGATTTTGCAAACTTTGGACCGACTTTTTTTTTGCCGTTCAAGAAAATCTGGTTCGAAGTCTTGATGCAGCATCTTTTAGCCAACAGTAACACCAGAGTTTTGGAAGACTCCTTAAAACCGTTATCGATAACTTTACGAATTCCAAGGAGTGCCTCAAAAAGGCATTTAAAATGTGTGTGCTTTCTCATTGGAAATCGACTTCAGCCAATTACCGACGAACGCTGCTCAGCCCGAAGCACTGGCTGCTGAAAGTGCCACCACTGTATTCACATGGGAATCATTGGAGAATGCGTATTTGATGCAGTTGAACCAAGTTGAACCAAGAACCAGTTGAACAGCTCCGAAGATTTAAATTGAATAGAAACAAGAATTCTTGGTACGGGCCATTTGGCTCTTCAACTTCTGGAAGATGATAAATGATAAATCTGTAAGCCTGATGCATACGGAGCCATTGAACCTACACCAAAGCCTAACGCTGGAACTTGTTGTAGATCCAAACGGAGAGTTTATTGATGTTTGAACCTATCATTTACAGTTATCGATTCAAAACCAAACGCCGATTTTAGTACTGATTCTACTGTTGATGCTGCTCACGACGATCCGACATTAGAACCAAATGGTGCAAGTAATGTATTGATGGCTGCTACATCCAATGATAAAAACTCTACATCTGCTGTTCTACGGATCGATGACCTATTTGAAGACATCTTGGTGTAGCCAAAGGTCAACGAGAATATCACTAGTTATAAGCGAAGGAAGCAAGAGCACGTACCTTCGGTGGCAACAAGTGGTAGATGGCTGCAGTGGCACAATAAAAAGGAGTCGGAAAATATACGAGAGCAAATGGAAAACAAAGCTCGCATTGACAAGCGGAAGTTGACTAAAGAGCAGAATGAAGAGCAGAAGGAACAACAGAAACGAGAAAGGATTGAGAAATAGAAGAGAAAGAATTGGAGAAGCAGAAAAGGAAAATGCCAGTGTGAAAAACTCCAATGCAAACCAATTGCTAAGTGAAAGAGCAATACACAGCAGCAAATTTAATTATGATGTTTTGATATACCTTTTCCGGAACTCAACCTTGGACAATGAAAGTCAAATCAATGAATTGATTCATTGATGAAAAGCTCAATCCCACCTATTATAGGTTGATAATTTTTTTCTAACAGCTAATCTGCCTGTAAATGATTACTTTCATACCAAGCTACTTTTTTTTGGCAAACGTTGGAAACATTTGTGTTACATATTCGAATAAATAAGTTAAAAAAATATTGATTCAAAAATCCAATCTGACTCACATTTGTGGATAGGTACTCTCCCGATTCATAAATCGTGGTTCTAGACATCCTTCAAAAAATTAAAATTACTGGTTAACTATTGCATTGAACTGAACAAGCGATGTTTTATCTGAAAGTATATACCAAACTATACATATTACTTCGAGCTGTACACAAATACATCCTTCCCTAATTTATAATGATTTTATCAATCTTGCTCAAGGCGTTACTTGATTCACATTTGTGGGGTGAGTGTAGTTGTCTTTTCGAGTATTCAGGACAACAATGGACTTATCGGGAAAAGTTCCGTGTACCCTAGGGGGAGTGGCCAGTTTCGGACTTGAGAATTAGAATTTTAATACAATTACAATGGAGGTTATATAGAGTTGGTCATAATCTGGGTAGGTACCCAAGAGGAAGTGGCTCTATTTCTGATATGTATTATGTAATACTACCACCTATTGTAGCAAGGTTATTTTCCACAGCAGTGGAATAATCTGTAAAACGATTTGATCAGGATCCTCGTGTTGTTTGTGATCATCACACTCCTTTATGGCAAGCCCACGCTCCCTATCCAAATCATTTCACTTGGGTGCCCTGATGGTCCTTCTCTTTCCCCGTTATTTGTTATTGAATATTTCAATAGCATAATTTGTACACAACAAATGAAGATACCATTAAAACAAAAATGCCAAATTTCAAACTTGAATTGTGTAGAAGAAATGACAAATTACACATTACACAAATTAGATTACTTGACCAAGTAAAAGCGGCTACAGTAAGTCAATGCGAGTATGTACAAAATATATCCGACATCCACTGGATTTTTACTAAAAAAAAATTGACAAGTGTTAATATCCTACTAGTCCTGGAAAAACTGAAAACGGGATAAATCAATTCAAATATTAAAGATAAAATTTCTAGGGAGTATATTATTTCATAAGACAAGTTGTTAAAATTCTTTTTTATACCGTTCTAGTTACAATTCAAAAATAGCAATTGTAGTCATCGAAGAGCCCGGTTTAGTGATTCCTGAAATAAATGGCTTATCTTATCATAATACCACTAAACAAAACATTTAAATATAATCCTGTACTGCCCATAACCGCATGCCAGTTTTTATAAATATATAGTAGTTGAAGCTCAGAAGTGCAAATTAAATTGAATGTTATGCTGAAATCCTGAAAAACAAATCGAGCCTTTGATGCTTGTCATGTTGCTCCAGGCTCTTAAATGGTTTTGGAATGCAAAGATGATTCTAAAGCGTGCTGGAATTATTAATTAAATAAGAATGTAAAAAAATATGATATGTCTTCAGGTATGGATCTACAGCATGATGTATAGGTAGACGATCTTCAGTCGCCCCTTTCTCACTTCGATTTTGTCAAACAACCTTGTCCAGGCTACGCCAACCAGCGGCTCCATGTTTCAGCTGGCAGTCCTATGTGACCATATGACTCTTAGAGGCGTGATGTAGGAGCTTGTAAGGACCAGAGATCTGTCGCACCCTCCTTCGAAGTTGTCAACTCACCATCTGAAGCCCGATTTCCGATATGAAATAAAACCCATCACACTTTGTGAGTGCTCCCAACAACATTCTTACTTTCGGTTTAAATCGGTGCAAATCAACCCTCGAACATAATACAAGATTTATACAAAATACAAGATTTTACATAGTTCGATTTCTTCTTGATGTTTAGCTTCATTTTTTTTGTGTTCAGTGTGAAATAAATCTAGGAGTACTTTGCTTCAAATTATGATGAAATTTTATTATTTGGCCTTCTCAGAGAGGTGTACGAACGATGCATAAAATATGACTAGATGATCCACTTTCCTCTATAGTATGGGGTAAGTGGATCATCTATATTTATGCAATTCAAATTTGGAGGCGGACCCAGCGTTAGTGGTTACCTCTTACGCCAAAGTAAGGAGTTCGAATCTAACCCTCTGGACATCTAATCTAATCTAACACAAATGCAGCCAGTACCAGGAAATATTTGGGTTAGATAACGCCCAATTATTTTTTTGTCAATATTGATGCTTTTAGCATATCAAAGAAATTATACAAGCGTCAGAGTGGCTAGGCCTAGTGCGTTGCGTTTACCGCAAAAGACGATTCTGTAAAATGAGTTGGATTCAAATGAAGATTTGAACCACAACGCATTTTTTGAATCTACAGGGGATGAAGTATGCATGGACATACTGTACCATACGCTCCGAAGTAAGAATAGTAAAAATAAATTAAATAAATAATGAAAAATCAAAATAATGTAAAAAAAATGGCAATGATAATGACAAAAATGGCAAATCAATATGCTATGTCCTATAAAACAGTATATTCAACATAGAGAAGGGATAGTACAATGTAAAATGGTAATACTACATACATCTAACCCCCGGACAAGTTACGAAAATGCCCAAAAAGAGTTTAAGTGAGTACGACGGGAGATGAACCAGCCCGAGTAAAACAAAAATCTCGATAATCTAAGCAATTGAAAAAAATAACGATTCATATGTAAACATTATGACATGAAAGACATTCAAAGTCATGAAAATAAGTCTAAATAGTGTTTCTGAACATAAATAAATAATATAAATTGCATAAATTATAATAGAATTCATCTATCCGAAAGCCTACAAAAAAAAGGAGGGGTCTCGAACCTCCGTAGAAATATTTCGTGTGTTCAAAAACCTCCACATACCAAATTTGGTTCCATTTGCTCGATTAGTTCTCGAGTTATGCCGAAATTTGTGTTCCATTTGTATGAGAGCCTTCCTTTTAAGAGAAGGGAGGGGTTCCTTACTATCATATAAACCTTTTTCGGCCCCAAAAACCCCTCCATACAAAATTTCACGCTGATCGGTTAGTAGTTTTTGAGTCTATTGAGTTCAAATAGACAGACAAACAGACAGAAGTTATTTTTTCTATACCTATAGATATAGATATGCAAGTACTGACATTTTCCAATGTATGTCCAATTGGACTTGATTTAACATACAAATGAACCTCCAGATATTGTCACACTTTATGTAAACAAAACATGATCCACTTCCCCCGCTGGTACTAAACCTTCAAAGGGAGTTTAGGTATTCCATGTTTTATTTAACAGCTTTGATAGTAAAGTGCACTCGTTCTTAATTTTGAACTGAACAATTACATTGTAATAGTTAGCAACAAAACACAACAAGTATTGAAACTGTGCAATTCAACTTTTTTTTAACTATAAATGACGTTTCACGAATTGTGTTACGCTAGTGTGTGTATGTCCAGGATAGTTATGTAGTGTTGGTGAAAGTACTTGGTTTTTATTCTGGACGTTGTTAGATTTTAGTTAGAAGTGTATAAATCATGTATATTATTTAATAAAAAAAAGTGATGCACTTACTCCGATGTACCTTAATCTTTTCTTCCCTATCAGAAACCACCATCACATTTTGTGAGTGGTACCAACAGCATCCTCAATCATGGTCTAAATTGATTTAGTCAAAAATCTTATCTTCTCAATGAAGTAAACCACCATCACACTTTGGGAATGGCCACAACGATAGCCTTACAGTTGGATATGTACAAATTGACTCTTGAGCGTCACTTAAACAACCTTGTCTGGCCAATAAATATTCATCATCACATCTTGTGGCGTTTAAACTTTATCAATATTTACAACTTTTCAATAAAAAACGACCATCACAACCAACAACTTTCCTTCCGTTGGTTTAAATCGGTTCAAATCGGCCCCTGAACTTTTTTTTTAAATAAACTTGCCAATGAATATCCTACATACTACCTAATGACATATACATTTCTGTCCCCTGAGACCGACACATGCAATCGTCCTTAAGCACATAAGAATAAGTTGAAAGAGACGAGAAAATAAATTCAATCAAACACAGCTTTTGTTGAATTGTGTATGTGTCAGTTTCAGGAGACATAATATTACACGAAATCTCTCTTTATGTTCTACGACTTTTTACAAACATTACGTCTGGTGTAAAATTCATAATTTCTAAGTGCGTACATGACAATTTGTGTGTGGCACCATTACTGTTGATATAAATCGCTCCAAATTAAAATAAAAAATATCTCGTCTACTAAACGAAAAACCACCATCATTAGTGGCCTGAATAGCATCCTAAATGTTGGTATAGATCGACTTTCAAGCGTTATTAAAACCTCGGTAAACCACCATCACACTTTGTTAGTGGTCCCAATGGCATCCTTACTGTTGCTTTGTGTCCAGCGTGGTCAGTTCTTTTAAACAATGGGTACTCCTCGAGATAACCGACGAGATGCAGAGATTTTTTTGCTCTCTGGTAAACAAGGATTTGAGACTAAGAATTACTCCACTAAGGCCGTGTTTCGAACGACATCCAAAGCTTCCCTATCGAAAGCGGTAGTTTCGAATTGCTTAGACGATCTTATTATAATGTCAATGTTTTGCTCTGATCCCATCGTAAGAAAAGTAATTAGTTTGGTCGCATTAAAAAATCATCTCATCTATTTACTCAACAGCAGCTATTTTCACACGTAAATTAAGCGGGTTCAGTTTGACTAGAACACATCTTCGATTTTTCCCCACCGACGCACTTAGAACAGATATGGATAGGGGTAGGAAGCGCTGTAGGCGGCAGCGATGGCCGGGGCACCAGCGTAGGCAGCTGGAACGGCAGCGGTGTAGGCAGCTGGGGCGGCAACATACCGAGCGGCATATGCAGCTGGAGCGGCGGCGTAGGCGGTGTAAGCGGCTGGGACGGCGGACACGTAAGGAGCGGCAATGTTGTGGTTCACGGTGTGCGCATTGTACGAGGTGGCGTACGGGGCAACGACTCCGGCGGCGGCCAATGGTGCAGCGACTGGGACAACTCCGGCCGAAACCGAGCTCAGGGCGCAGATGGCCAGGTAGATCTAAGGCAATGAAGAATGATTAGTTATTTTCCGAAATTTCTAACTCGACAATCCACAACTCACCACAACTTTGGAGTACATTTTGAATGGGGTTTGCGGAGGTGTGGTTTCGATTAAAGCACGTTTGGTTGATTGCACTTGAACTGAAACTGATACCGGGAGTGACGATCGCAGCAAGTATTTATATGGAAAGAAGCAAACGTTTTGTCTACTGCCGCGGTTGGAACTGGTCCCCTTCTCTTTGGTTGCTCTGAAGGGGCGTGGGTGGTGAGTTTAGGTTTGCCCATAAGGACATAGGTAATATTGGGTGAACTTTGAAATCTGGATCAAGGTGTTAATGCTGAATGTTATAACCGTAATTAATAAAAAATTGTCTTATTACTTTTAACGGCATCGAAAATTAATTCAAAAATGCGTTCTGATTTGAGATGATTTTTCGCTGTTATAATTAATAAAAAAGGTCTTTAATTCGATTCCTGTAAATAATCGTTTTGACTCAATTGCAATGTGTATCGAGAACTTGTTTCAGATGCTGATTTTTTTAATATGCTGTATGAGGAAATTGAAGCTTTTGTCCAATTGTACAATTTTGTATAACAATGCATTTCCCTAACTGTAATATAGAAACTGTTATATTCTCTGTAATATTTAAATGATATTCAATGGTGAATGTCATTCGTATATTCCGATATCAGAGGAATAGATTGTTGGACAAATTCATGAAAATAATCAAGCACAACAATTTCATCCTACACGATGTTTTGAACTGCTGGAAGAATTTATCGTCGAACGAATGGCGCTGAGTCGAAATAACTATTTACAGCACTGGATTGGATGCTGGGAGCATATAATCTTCCAGATTTTATCATAATAAAACAATAATAATAAATCACATTGCATGCCAAAATGCTGTAGATTTGTTTCTTGGGTCAATTGCACTTATTTCTCGACCAGTCGATTCGTTCTTTCACCGATCTGTCGTTCGATATTCTTATGACGTTACGACATCCTAGAATCCTCCAATGCAGTGGAAGTACCTGGTGTTTAATTAAAAATATGCCAATAAAGCTGTTTAATATGAATAGACAAGTGTAAAACGTGATTAAAAATTACATATTACCCTTAAACAAACTCACTATGAGAAGATATCCCGAGCAAACGATTATAACAAATTGATAACAAATTCTAATACCTGGTTACCGTTGTTTGATGATTGAATATGTTTGAGGCTGAATAAATAGCCAAAATTACAGAATTAATAACAAAAAAATACCCTTTGAATATCAGAGAAATAGCCAACTTTGTTAACAATGAGACCATCTTGATAATAAATCCTGTATTATAAGCAAATTTATTGAAAAAGTTTCAAATTATGTTATTAATTTGGAATCACGCTGATAATGAAAATGAAAAACGAAGAAGTGGCTTCGAAAACTCATCAAATATTTTACAAATACCAATGAAAATAGGAAATGGATAAAAATTAATAAAATGGATAAAAAGAAATGAAAGTATCTTACGAAACGATGAGTTCATCCGATTTTTTTTTATTTGGACGAGGGAAGAGTATCGTGTAAAAATAAATCGTGCATATATAGATGCATAAGTTTGGTTTCAAGAAACTGTTAAAAAAAAGCATAATAATCAAATGCTAAAAACTCTAAAAATCATAAGTAAGATAATCTAAACTAATATTCACTAGTTGACTTAATAAAAATTAAAATGTAAAAACTGAAACACTTTTTAAATTTAGAAAAAAATACACGAGAAAAAGTTTATTGATTGACAGATAGACCTTCTTCGCCTGCAACTTACAAACTTCTTCAGTGCCGAGTGCTCAAGTTGAAGAGAAAATTTTTGTAAGTCTAGTTTCTATACTAGATGTGTGTGTGTATTTGTGTATTTGTGTATGTGTGTGTGTGTGCGTGCGTGTGTTACTATTAAAAAAATCAGGGTTGCCAGTTTCCTGGCAAACGCCATTTCAAGATTCCGATTTTCCCGAACATTACTAGTTTCGAAAATATGTAACTCAAGAACGATTAATCGCAGCACAATTTTTTTCTCCAAACTAAAATTAATTTTTTTTATCAAAAATATATAATCTTAAAAAAAATCCTGCCAAATTTTCCGCAGTGAAGGAATTTTTTTTTTTTGAATGGTCTGAAAAACTATTTTTAGAGCTACGATAAATTTAGAAAAAAACATATATTCTTGTTTATTAGTTCATAAGCTTACAATTGGTGAAATTTTAACGATGGCCTATATTTTGTTTTTGAGTAATGCTCGGAAACCTATAGACCCGTCACTCGACTTCATACAAAAGTGGGGATATTTTTATTATCGTACAGATTTGGGCCGAAAGGCTTCAGATTGTTACGAAACTTCCTCCACGCTAAAAAAAAAAACTTCCTTTACTAATCAAACAAAAGAAACTTTGTCGAAGCATTCAAAAATTCTAAATGACCAACTAATTCGACAATTGACATTTTGGTTCGGTTCGAATTTGAAGAGGTTTTCAAAAAGTATCAGAAAAAGTCTAAAAGAATACTGTTCGCCAGAAGTTACTTGGGTGCGGTATACATTTTAAGGATCCTCACTTAGCTCAGTCAGTAAAGGCGCAGCTACAAAGCAACACCATGCTGGAGGTGGCTGGGTTCGATTCCCGGTCTCGTCTAGAAATTTTTCGCTAAGGAACATATCTCGACTCCTCAGGCATAGCGTATGATTGTACTTACCACACAATCATACTAATGCAAAAATGGTACCTGGCATCGAAAGCTCCCATTTTAGAACACTAAGTCTAGAGCAAGCTATAAGCAATTTGTGAAAGAAATAAGCTGGAAATGCTGAAGAATCAGACAATCGAGAAGGATTTTGTAAACTAAATAGGGTTCACAACAACAGTATAAATCTTTTAGTTCATCAGTTTTGAACAATTGCATTTTTACTTAGGCGCTAGAAAGATGTGACGTGACTGTATGAGGTAACGATACATAAATAGAAAAGGACATGGGGTTGTGTGGCAAAAGATAATGTGCTTGCTTCGAAATTCTGCTTAACAAAACCCTTAACCTCAATTTCGAACTTCTTCTATTCAATTTCACAGCCTGCCGAACGCTATTGTGCCTATCGATACTTTCTCTTCACATCTTCGGTTCTAACAGAAATTGCTTTTCACTACTGGAATCCCATGATGATGGGAAGATAGTTACAATTTCAAAACACTCAAAAAAATTTTAAACGGGCAGGATGTTAAAAGAATACTACAAAAAAAGACAAAGCATTGACATGACACTGGCTGTCGAAAACGAATGGATACCGATGAAATGCAAATGAGTTCTGAAAAAGCTGAAATTCAGCAACTGAATCATAGAAAAAAATTGATCTAAAATGATGAAGAAGTCTGTAAGTCGCAGACTAAATAGGCCTATCTGTCAAAATATAAGCTTTCTCTAGCGGAATTATAAGGAATTTGCTCGCGTTTACTAGTGATAATTAAAAAAAGTGTTTCAATGTTTCTCTTTATTTGTTTAGAAAGTGATCAAATGAAGTGTTAATTTTAAATTCTCCCAGTTGCCCAATCACAATCGTTCTTCTAACACGCTCGAAAAAGTTTTTAAAATAGTTTAAAAAAAAATGAAGAAATGCAGACTATTACTTTGCAAATTGAAATCGAGCAACTGGCAACGATTAAGATTGGCAATCCCGAAAATTCAATACACAATGAAACAGCTGAGAGAGATCTTATGAAATAATAAAACGGAAACAGCAAAGGCAAAAGAATTGATACTAATAGTAAGAAAAGAAAAGCAAATAATGAAGAAATGAATACGAAAAATTCGACAAATACCAGCGAAATGCGAAAATGGATGATACATAAAAGGAAATAAGTTGTGTAAAGATGGTACACCCGTTTTTTAACACGAGTGTGCCGGGTAAATATAAATCGTGCAAATAATCGTCTTTTTTCGAGAGTTGTAAAAAAGTTATGCAAAAGAAATATGCTGTAGGATTTACCTTAGAAATTTTTTGAAATATTTTCTATCACACCAAAATTTTTGGCGAATGTTGCGAAAAAATCGTGTTATTGCCAGAAACTGTGCAAGCAAAATCTTGTTTGAAGAAACCGCTCAAAAAGTCGTTCAATAAAAGTAGTTAAAACAAAGTTTTGCAAGAAATATATATCTAGAAAAAGTAACGTGGTGTATAAAAATTTATATTAATATGGAATTTTAAATGAAATTATAAAATATATATGAACAGATAGAAATTAAAAATGAGCAATAAAAATATACAATATTATTGAAAAAGTGAATCGATAAAAAATAATATTACTAAGATAAATAAACAATGGAATAAAACAATAACAAGTAAAGAAAAGTGCCCATGCAAAACAAATAAATTAAAATAAAAAGAAATAAATAAGAAAATACAACAAACCAAAAAAGAAGGAGTCATCAAAAAATAATAAAAGAAAACAGTGAAAAAAAGAGAATCAAGCAGATGAAATAGTGTGGTTGATTGGTAGAAGAAAAACATAAAAAAAAACAAAAGACAAGAAATGTTGAAGATGAAAAGATACAGGATGGAAGCAGAAAAAAACGGAAGATAAGTACAATAATCGAGAATTTGAGTTGTCATTAACTAAATGTACTAAGTGACAAGAACGCATCATAGTGTAAAGTGTCACTTATAAAATTTAAAAAAAATTGCAAACAAAAACTTTGAATGACGAATGCAGTAGAATTTTAGTTATTATGAACATTTATTTTTGAGTTCATTTTCAAAGATTATTTCCAAGACTCATCCGACAACTAAGACTGACAAAATGCTGTTGGCCAGTAGTCAGTTAGACGCCAGTAAATGAAAAATTACACAGCTAACTATGCCAGTGACATGACTTGAATAGGAATTAAAATAATCACCCTACTCGCTACAAAATAGGTGACCAACAAATAGTTTATTTGATCTGGAAAATTTTCCTCCTAAAAAGTGAGCCATGTGGTGATTGACTGATACTTCTCAGAGTGGCAGAACGGTAAGCCAGACTGAAAGACGAACGAACAAAAGTAAAGAAACTCCTGATGGTTGAGTGGTGTTAGTGGGTGGTCATATTTTCTTAAAAGCAATGATTACCAGAATCAGAAGCCTAAATTGTCCGTTGAATGTGTATTTCTGGCAGCAAACGGAACCATTTGGAAGCGGTTTTAATTTTAACTAGACATTCATACATTTTCTTAAACACCATCTCTACACGAAAGTAAAACAAAACCTGCCAAATTAAAACCTCATTTATGCAATTCCCAGTCCATCAAACGACTTGATGTGTTGTTCCGGCCGAATAAAACCGAGCCTACCGCCATCGAAATAAAAATATAATGCGACCACTTAGAATCACATCCCATTTCGTTGCTCGTCTCACAGACAGATCCTGTCCATTTTGCAGAAGAAAGATAGTATCAATGGGCTGTAATAAAATTTTATCACACACTCACTCTCGATTGCTTATGCCAGCTCAACCCCTCCCCCTGGCAGGCGAGAAAGTGAGTCTATTGTCCGCGCGTGAGAATGAACAAGTGCCGATTCCTGGCCCATCTTCTTGCTTTCAATACCATCGCCCGGCTGTGTTGTTGTGGTGTCCTACGTGTAAACTGCCCCATTTGATTGCCCAGCAGGCACTTTGCTACCGTTTGGCCATTCGTACGCTAATTCGGCATTCCATTCACGCTTTAGTGCACATGTTCGCACCGTCGTCGAAGCCGAGAAAGAACGCGCTCGATGGGGCTTGCGGTTTTTCGATGGCCAAACGTGCTGCTCCTTGAGCTCCCGCGAGGACTCATCGCTCTGAAAGCCCAAAACAAGCACTATTTGTCAGTCAGTCCGGTCAGTCCGGGGAAGGAGGCTTCAATAGCTAAACCAACACTGCAAGAAGTCATTTCCATATAAATACTTGCCGATGGGTCGAACAGTATCAGTTTCAGTTCAACTGCATTCAACCAAACGTGCTTTTTAACCCCAAACTTCGTTCAAGATGTACTCCAAGGTTGTGGTGAGTTGTGGATTGTCAAGTTTGACGTTTCGGTAAATAACTAATCATTCTTCATTGCCTTAGATCTGTCTGGCCATCTGCGCCCTGAGCTCGGTTTCGGCCGGAGTTGTCCCAGTCGCTGCACCATTGGCCGCCGCCGGAGTCGGCTTGCCCCGTACGCCACCTCGTACAATGCGCACACCGTGAACCACAACATTGCCGCTCCTTACGTGTCCGCCGTCCCAGCCGCTTACACCGCCTACGCCGCCGCTCCAGCTGCATAGTGCCGCTCGGTATGTTGCCGCCCCAGCTGCCTACACCGCTGCCGTTCCAGCTGCCTACGCTGGTGCCCCGGCCATCGCTGCCGCCTACAGCGCTCCTACACCTATCCATATCTGTTCTAAGTGCGTCGGAATGGAAAAAATCGAAGATGTGTTCTAGTCAATCTGAACCCGCTTAATTTATGTGTGAAAATAGCTGCTGTTGAGTAAATAGATGAGATGAATTTTTAATGCAACGAATGCACTGTGTTTTGATCGAATTATATCCGAAGTGATGGAGTTTGAGTGGACGCGATGTTGTTATGCAGTATGATGCATCATCTGTAATGTATGTTTTGCGCATGACGATTCAGCATATTCACAGTGGTTCCATGTTGTTCGAAGATCAATACTTTCCTGCTGTTCAATCTAAACATTTTCGGGGATTTTCCGATTGTGTGTCCTATACAGTTACCCGACATCAAAATTATTGAACCATTGTGGTTTGAACGTCATTAAAAACTTCTCCAGCTCGATTCCAAGGTGAATATAAGCTGTTTTTGATGCATATAGAGGGACAAATTTGTTTACTCATAAGTTCCTTCACACAACCGAGTTATCAGTTGCTTAATTTCTAGGAGAAAAGAATTCGTCAT